>WNYA01003527.1:0-24646 GCA_019512145.1 Engystomops pustulosus
GGTCTATAGAAAAGGGGCACTCTTAGGAGGGGGCTCAGAAAATAGGGTATGATAAAGACAGGCCACAGAATTGGTGACATTATAAGGAGGGGCTACTATAAAGTGAGCATTAAAATAAGGGTACCATAAGGAGGGGGTTACAGTGAGTAGGGTTTTCCAAAAAGGGGGAATTATACAGTGGGTGAGGAAAGTATTCAAGACCACTTTAAATTTTTAACTCTTTGTTTCATCGCAGGCAATTCATGAAAAATTTCTTTTTTTGCTCATTAATGTAAATTCTGCACCCCATCTTGACAGAAAAAAAAACTCAGGAATGTAGATATTTTTGCTAATTTATTAAACAAGAAAAACTGAAATATCACATCCTTGAATGGAAGTATTATGGCCTTCCTTCCAGCCAACAATCATGGGAGAAGAGCCTTGGTGAGAGAGGTAAAGAAGAATCCTAAGATCACTGTGGCTGGGCTCCAGAGATGTAGTAGGGAGATGGGAGAAACTATCACTGCAGCCTCCACCAGTAAGGGCTTTATGGCAGAGTGTACCAAAGGAAGCCTCTCTGCAAGATGAAAGCTACATACAGTTTGTATAGAAACGCATGAAGGACTCCCAGACTATGAGAAAGAAGATTCTCTGGTCGGATGAGATGAAGATTGAACTGTTTGGTGTTAATTCTAAGCAGTATGTGTGAAGAAAACCAGGCACTGCTTATCACCTGCCAAATACAATCCCAACAGTGAAACATGGCGGTGGCAGCATCATGCTATGGGGGTGTCCTGCAGGGACAGGATGACTGGTTGCAATTGAAGGAAAGATGAATATGAATACATTTAAAGATGAATACCACTTCTAGAGTGCTCTGGACCTCAGACTGAGCTATAGGTTCAACTTCCAACAAGACAATGACGCAAATCACACAGCTAAAATAACAAAGCAGTGGCTTCAGAAGAACTCTGTGACCATTCCTGATTGGCCCAGCCAGAGCCCTGACCTAAACCAAATTGAGCATCTCTAGAGAGACTTGAAAATGGCGTCCACCAATGTTCATCATCCAAGCTGTGGGAGCTGGAAAGGATCTGCAAGGAAGAATGGCAGATGATCACCAAATCCAGGTGTGAAAACGTGTTGCGCCATTCCCAAATAGACTCATGGCTGTACTAGCTCCAAAGATGCTTCTACTCAAAGGGTATGAATACTTATAACCATGAGATATTTCAGCTTCTCTTGTTTAATAAATTAGCAAAAATATCTACATTTCGTTTTTTTCTGTGGGGGCCACCAGAGAAGTTGACTGGTGTGGCCCTCAGTGTAATTCATGTTCTAGAAGATGATTGTACACATGTTGGGGCACTTTTACTAAGAGCTTTGCAACAGTTTTCTGGTGGACTTTGCACCTTTTTTTCTAGTGGAAACTGCTTGCACAGGCATTTAAGAAGTGTCTGCATTATAAATGTGTCGCATGCAACAGTTTTGTGACGCAGCTGCACTAGGCATCATGCAACACAAATTAGGGGGCGTTCCGTTGCTCAGTTGGACTTGGATTCAACATGCAAGTCCGACAGAAGTAAGTCACACACCCCACGTTAATGACAGACAAGAAAAAAGTGGTGAACTCTATCGGGGCAGTTCAGGGAACACCAGATTCATGAAGAACGGGCGCCAGAATTCATGAATCTTAGTGCAGTTTTGAACCATTCTTAGTAAATGTGCCCCATTGTTGTTTTTTATTTTAATTGTGGAATTAGGCTTCCAAGATTGAGGTATGCCCTGCTTCTTGGGTCAACAAAGCCATCATGCCACAAAAGGTCATACATGTGTAGGCTGGATTGAGAGGAAGGTGACATACGCAATGTATAATAAAATTTGGAGGTTGTTATCTAAATTGCCCGAATACATTTTCACACTGCGAATGACGCAAGGACAAATCTCTGTGAAAGAATTTTAAATACTGTACTAAGGAACTGCTATAAAAGCTGTGAAAGAACTCTGCTTTCTTCAAGCTCAGCCGTTCATTCACCATTTTAATAGCAGTTGCAGGATAAGGCAATTCAATCTCCCTGGCTGGAACGCCAAACTGTAAGCGGCGTCATTACCATTCCAAGCACACAGACTGCTAACCTAATCTTCCCACGTACTCCATATTCAGGTCTGGAGAGGACACAATGGAGGCTGCGAATACAAAACTATTTTTAGTCCGCAATGTACCTGGGCTCCAGTCCGGGAACTCAGACTATCAAAACGATCCAAATGGTGGAAACACGTTGGCTATATAAATTAGAACTCTATTATGGTGCAAATGTGACAAAAAGGTCTATCTCTGCCATCTTCTTATACTATGTATTGCCACTTCAAGCCCCAGTATGAGAAGTAGCTGAAGTGATATAGAAATGTTAGTGGACTACAATAATTTACACCAGGAGGCATCCAGAATACTTATTAAAACAGTAACAGTTTATTAGCTGTGGAAAAACAGGCAAAAAATGATTGAACCGTAATGATAATTAAAATTAGAATGCAACAGAGTGCCCTAATAATACCACTATACTATGCCAAAATACCAACTACAGTGCCCAGGTAGTAAAGCATGAAAGACAAGTAACAATCCACTGCAAATCCGCCCAGTGGTGGCGGTCCTGTATGGTGGAGAAACCTTGTCATTTCTTACTTCAGTTCCCTGTTTAATTTAAAGTCATTTAATTATATTAGTTAACCATTCGTTTTTAATCTTATTATAAAAAATGGTGAATGTTGTTGGGCATAAGTGTATACATGACATGATACTGTATACATAACAGTATGCTTGTATCTTTAGCATGCTGTCCTTATATATTTTAAGATGACAAATCTATGTGACTAGAAGGGTAAATAATGAAATGCTGAATATATATATATATATACACACAGATTATAGCTGTATGCAGAAGACCACATAGTGGTGGCTACATTTAGGTTGAATGATAGAAGATATCTCAAATCTTTAAAGGTCCATAATTTAAGGATACAAATTGACTGGAAAGACTTTATAAAAAAAAAAGTCACAGATATCTGGACCTATTTAGAGACAAGGATGGATTTCCATAGAGATGTGAGAAATCACAATAATCCCCACAAGTGATAATATAGATATGTAATTCCCAGCACTTTACCCCGTAATGAAAACTGTCCTCACATGTATGAAGAGTTTACACAAAGACTCTTCCTGGGAGAAGCCTAATACTGTATACTGTAATCTATACAGTATGGACCTTCCTGGAATTCATATTGTTGGGGCAGTCCATGAGACCTGACATCTTATAAGCCTCATTTAGCAAAGAGAGTGTGTGTGTGTGTGTGTGATATATATATATACATACATACATACACACCATCACAGACTGATGCAGAGCCTGCTTAGAGACTATGCTGTTGGGGTAAGTCTCTATGTAGATGAATATGAAAACCAATACACCTTACCCACTCTCCCTTCTTTAGGGCTGTGATTTTGCCCTTCCTTATCACTGTTCTGCAAAGCCTGGGTTTTTAGTTTTTTTTTTTGCAATTGTAAGCATTGAAAAATCTGCAGCACTTTATGTGATATGTAAAGTAGGCAATGGCAGATTGCCCACAAATAGGCACCTGACAAGTTTTATTTTGCAGGTTTGTACCACCAAAACCTGATCTATGACCTAATCGAATAGCAATGGTATATTTAAGAGGCAGATGGCATTTATTCACAGAGCCTTGTGCATCCATCCCCTCTTTGAGAGGTTATGTCAGTTGTGTTGGGAGAGGTATATATTAATTTGGAGCACAGGACACAGTTGTTATCAATGGGACATTATACAATAAGTGACTCTCATATTTTTAGAGGCACAGTGTGGAGATCTGTTGAGCAAAGCGGAAGACATTTGGGAGAAAATTCTAAAATGGTAGGTCATAGCCGAGAGAAGCCAGCCTGAAGTTCAGAACCTGATGGACTAGATCAGGGGTCAGGAACCTTTTTGGCTGAGAGAGCCATGAACCCCTAATGTTTTAAAATGTTATTCCGTAAGAGCGGTACAATTTGCACATGACCCCAGTAGATAGATAGTGCCAGTGTCACAGGTGCCCCTGCGATCTACGTCACGAATCGCAGGCACACCCGTGCCCCTCTCCGTGGCAGCGCCCCTTTCCGAGCTCACTCACCTCTCCACGTTCCTGCTCCCATCCCGGCTGGCCAGTGCACGCGCGCCGGCACTCGCAGATTTAAAGGGCCAGCGCGCTACCCACTTCCTGGGTTCCTATAAAGACCGGTGGCTCCCAGCATTCCCTGACGAATCTTAGTGCTTCATGCCTATGAGGAAGCTTTCCACAGTGTTTCCTTTCCAAGTGTTGACCTCCCATTGTGACCACGGAACTGTTCCTGATTCTGCTCCTTCGCTGCCAGCCCTGACCTCTTGCTCCGTCCCCAACCTCGCATCATTGCCACCTGCCTTGACCGTCTGCCTGTTCCTAACCAAGAGATTGCCTAGTGATCCTGTACCTTTACCCTGGCTGCCACCATGGACAAGTCGCGCCTGTGGAACGACCTGGTGGTAGCACGCTGCAGTAAGACCATCCTGCTTTGCGGCGGGGCTCTGGTGAAGAACAGGTGTCACTTAGATTCAGATCCCAGGTGTTAACTAACATAATTTTCCGCGGTTGTCCAGGGGTTTCACTACACCAAATCCTGACACCCACCACATGCCTTCCAGTAGATAGGTAGCACATACTCCCCAGTAAATAGGTTGCCATAGCACATGCTTCCCAGCAGATCTCTACCCACAGCACATGCTTCCCAGCAGTAGTCACAGCAAAAAAAAAAAGAAAAAAAAAAAGGAATATAAACTTACCAATGCTCCCTGCAGCCAGCTCCTCATTGCTCCCACGCTCTTCTCTTTCACCCAGGCTTAGATGATGGCGGCGATGGCACCTGGGTCACTCAAAGGACATAGGCAGCGATGTTATGTCCTTTGTGTCCAGTGATCAGTCTAAGACTCACACAGCAGCTATCACTATTTATTAAAGATCTGTCTGAGAGCCAGATGCAGCCAACAAAAGAGCCATATCTGGCTCCCGAGCCATACGTTCCCTACCCCTGGACTAGATTGTCACCTGTAAATTGCCATATGGCGCATCTGCCTGTAATGTAGTCACTGGTCAACCTTCTAGTATGTGATACAACGGTCAGTATGTGTAGTGTCATTGTGGGCCGGCGCTGCTCTATTTGAGGGAATTGTTTGTTGTAAGTTATCTGGTTTCATTATTTTTAGATTTTTTTAAGCTTTATTGGACATGGTATAGCAGGTTAGATGTGGTTAGAGGTAGCAGCCTGCATCTGTATATTTAATTATACAAGACTGGAGAAGGGGCCCACAATCTCTATATAGTCTGGGGCTTATGGGAGCCCTAATCAATAACCGAGTATGGGCTAGCATGTACTATATATTATGTTGTCATGCTATATAAATGCGATAGTTGATATTTACTGTGCGACAGTAATATGTACACTTGATGACAACAGTTAACGATTTTAAGCAGTATTAAAAAAAGTTGGATAAAGTCTACAATCCAGTTATTGCCTTAAGCTACATTTATATTTTGAGTTTTTACACACACCTTCAGTAGCTCCAGTCATATACAGTGAATGTGTCCATAGACTTATACTATCAGACAGAGGCCAAAGACCAGGAAACATAGAATCAAAAAACCCAAGTTGAATATGCAATTTTGTCCTGTAAGCTGCTGTAAAAAAAAAAAAAAAGTATACATTCAGCAGGGGCCATAATTGCAGATGCCATTGTAATCTGTAGGTTCTATATAAATAAAGAATTATTAATATTATTATCCCATCTGTACCAGCCCCAAACAGAGACATTGGGTGTCCCAACTCTCAATGATATAACTGTTATATACTTACAATGGAGTAAGAAACGAGATATGACTAGTCTACATAAATAAATTTTGCTAGCCCAACAAAATGATCCCTAGGGAATCAGTATCAATAATGAAAGTCAGTCTGCCCAAACTCAGGACCACCCATCTGATCATAGAGAGCCCAATTAGCATATCTACAGTATTACCCAATATTACCCAATTATTATGCTCTATGCGGTCCCTTGCTGGAGTAAACATGCTGGCACCACCTTCATGACAGTAAAGATCTAAAGTTAATGACATGAATTCCTCAGGAATGGTGGGGGCTAGAGTAAAAATGTTCCTTGAGCCATCTAATACAAGTGTTTAGGTGCTACAGCAGCATAGACCACTAAGATGTACATTTATCAATCTCATGATCAATTTACAAAAAGCATTCAGCAAATGCAAGAGATTGAAATAAGTGTGACCATGATGGAAACATGCAGAGTAGAAGGATTTAGGACTTTAAGACCACAGACGCTACAGTATCATGTCCATCCTACATCCCAATCAATACAGAAACTGCAGTCTCAGCCACCAGGCGTTCTGCCACATGCTCTCTTCTCTCTATCCCTCAGTTTACATAGCCCGCTTGTCACATAAATATGTAATGAGAGTAAAATACCTTTTTTGTCAGGCTTTATCTCTCTATATACAGTATAAACACAATACAAACTAAGATTTCCTTTACATTATGTACACAGTTTCTCTCACTGATCTGTGCTCCAGCCTGTACTGTAGCAATTCTCATCAACATCTTTAAAGGGGTTATCCAAGGACTTTGGGGGAAAAATTCAGGAAGTCTGGTTCTGGTGCATTGGCCGGAGGGACTGTTCACCACACGACTGCCTCTCTCTGCCTAGGTTCCTGCCTGCATCCCTTCTGCCATCCATGTTCTGGCACATGATTACAACTATCTACAGAGGAAGGGACATCAGACACTCATGAATATCCCCTTCTCCAACACATGTAACCAGTCCCATTACAGTCATATGACTGTGATAATCTGATACATGGAGTAGTGGATGAGTTCCCCCTGTCTCATGGTCACACGACGTGGACATGATGTCATATTAAGCGCTTCAATGATGGTATTTCCTGCATCACATAACCATGGACTACATAAAAGAACCCTGCAATCATGAAAACTTAACATATATACAGTAAGTAAGTTGTGTGTAATGGGGAGTTTATGGAGTTTATGGAGTTTACTTTAGTGAAAAAATGGTGGGGAGGGTCCCCACCAGTTTGTGCCCAGGGGTCTCCACCACCCTTAATATGGCTTTGGTTGTCAGTATGGGGGAGCTTGTGTGTTGTCTAGTTTGTGTCACATTTCTTAAAGGAAATAAAACCCTTTTTTTTAAATATGGCTGCTGGAGGTAAGAAAAAGAATTAAACAACAGTTACACGCCCTCTCTGACACTCTTATATATAGAGACTGGCAGTGATGCGGTGTGCACAGCCGCGCACTCACTGCAGCAGGAATATCAGACAGTAGAAGGCAAAAGACTGTCGATGTGACATCCCACAATCAGTGGGCAGTGATGATTGGTGGAGCCGTGGTTATACAAGAGAACTAGTTGTTTATTATTTTCTTACCCCTGGAGCTATATATATGTTTTATTCCAGATAATTCTAATTTTTGAGAAATGTTATGGTTGTTTCTTAGTATATGTGTTATGCTTGGTTATGTTTTTACCTTAGGCCTCATGTATGTGTGCACATCACAGACTGCAAACAGAATCTCTGTGGTCTGTTGTTAGAGGTCTGGGTGCCATTCCCATGAAAGGGTCCACTCATGCGCCAATGACAGGAGAAGATATTGGCCCCATCTTTGTTGTCATCTTCATTAAAAGCTACAATAACTTGTATCAAAACCCAGGAAAATGGTAAAGTGATGAAATTACAGCAAAATATGCATATTTTTTAAAGATGTTCTTTCAAAGATGAGGTAGTGTCAAAACAACTTATATCTATATATTAATTATATTTCAAGGACCACGGCTACAGATGTCTCACGACTGTCAGGCACTAGAAGGATTGGACTGTAAGAACAATTAAACACAATTCTCTTGCAAGAGACGATTTAAGAAGAATGTGATCTATAACGCTTCTGCTCTCACCTGGGGAAGGGCGATGTTCAGCTGTCTTTGAAGAGATTCCTTCTCGTGACCCAATTCTCTCAGCCTTAGCTGCGCAGTGGCCAGGCTCTCCTGAGTCTCCCGCAGTGTCTCAAGCAACCTCTCCCTCTCATTTAACATGTTTACCATCAGCTGCTCAAAGTTGGCATCATCGGAGCTGTAGGTCGAACCCCGACGGTTGTCCTCGTTAATGGTGGGCATCACTTCACACATCATCTTGGCAGCTTTATGTTACGAGATGAAAAACAGGAAAAGAAGGCACCAGGGAGGGCTATAAATTCTGACAAGTCCAGTGAAGGCAAATAGGTGGGGGGTAAAAACACGGTACAGAAGTGGATCCACTGGATTACATTAAAATAGGAGGGTGCGAAGACTACGTGTAGTGTCCATCTTGAAGCATGTTTATGACAGTCAAGAGGAGGTTTCCCAATCACGTCACTAATTGGAAATGTGTAGACCAGGTTAACAAGTCAGGACTTTCTTCAAGGAAGTTTTCAATCATTAAGAGTGTCCACATAAGCAGGTAACCGAGGACCTAAAATAGAAAACATAAATGTTAGAAACAAATATAACATGGAGTACTAAAACATAAGTTTAATAAAATAATAATAAACATTTACCAGTATTATTTTGAAAACTGAATTACAGCTTGTGTAGAAAACATACTGGAGCTCTCAAAGGAGAAGGATCTTTTACCCTTAGAAGGCAACCAAATTCTGATCAAAAAATGGAAGGTTGTGACCTTTTAAGGAAATCTACCATCAAAATCAAGCATGATAAACCAGGGGCACCTACTCATAGATCCAGACACCGTGACTGTGGTAATCTCCTTTTTTATGCAAGGCCTCCTTCCTACTAAAATCAAGCCAGAAGGGCTCCAATTTCATAGGCTTACACTGTCTTACCCTACCCCTCTGCTCCCTCAGCACTCCCCCCCCCCCCCCCCCCCCCCCCTCCACCATCCTGAGAGGGGGAAAGTGTTCATGCACAGTGTAACAGCAAAGAGGGGCTCGGTCTCATTAGCATCATTTTAAAGGTTGATTTTAGCAGGAAGAATATCTTTTAAAGGAAATCTAGCACCATTAAATACAGATTTTAAGCTAAGTAAACTAACTTGTCCACATGTGCCTACTGAAACTGATGCTTATCTTGATGAAGCCTGAAGTTGATGCATTTCCATGAAAATATGCAAATTAGAATCTTTACAATGCGTGTACAGAGTGCATATGCGTGGGAATTCCCATGAGTCGGCTTGCGTCACTGGCGCTCACGCAGCACAAGGGGAGGGAAGAAGAGTCAAACCATTTTTAGGATTCTACATCATAAAATACATCCAATTAGGTCAATTCATTTGACACGCAGAGCAGGGTAAAAGCCACCAAGTGGCCCAACATCAGTCGGTCACTGAAGTGGTCTTTTCCTCCAGGATTCTTATGGTTGCCATATTATGGAGAGAACTGCTTCTCAAAAAGTATCCAAAAACCGATCATTATAAAATGAACCCATTAACAAAGACCCATACTGTTCCCATACGACCAACAAACCCAAATGATGTCACTTGTGACATCTTTGTCCTACCATTAGCAATCATTGCTATGACTGCTCACTTTATAGACTGAAGCAGGAAAAAAGAAAATTATTCTTTTTTACGTAAAGCTTAAAAACAAATGTAAAATGTGTCTTACGATGGGTTAAAAGAGTTGGAAGGCGCTCACTTCATGATTCTGGCAGCCAATTTTTTATTGGTTTGGGAAAATGTAACTTTTAAGTCTCTTCTTATTTTGCTGCTTATGTTTCATCACCAGCGTGCTAGTGAGTCCTGGGAATTTGTACATTTAGAACCCCACCCTGATTCCGTGTAGTAGGCTGACGGGAGGGTTCCACCTTGCCTCACCCCAAGTTTCTCTCTGTGTAACACATGAAGATGCAACACTCCCTTGATATTTTACTCAGTGGGTTGAAATACAAAAACAACATACGAAATGTGAATTGGCAGTAAAAGTAGAAAGACAGGATGAGCAGTAGAGAATACTAATTATTTACCAATTAATTGAACATCTTATAAAATAAACTTCTGTCCCGAATATTGTAAAATGACATAATATAGGAAGATCTACTAAAAGTCTACAGAGGATTATAAAACAAATATATTCACATAGAAGGACACAGGCCATTCACTATGCACTGATAACTGTTTGGAAGTTGTTCACACACTGCAAACTTACATTTTTAAAAAGTCACCTTTCATAACACCTTTAGGCCTCATGCACACAAACATTTCAGCCAATGTCCTTAGCAAATGAGCGACCACTAATGTATGCACCTTACGACACCATGACCGTGCACAATAGAAATCTATGGGGGCTTTGAGCTAGCCACAATTTGTGTAACTAGCTCACGGGCCCCAAAAACAGTCATGGGCATGAGGCCTTATTTTAAGTACATGCTTGTATTTCCCAAAAAACAACAAGTCTAGATCTTCTCCTCTCATTGAGGTGTTCCTTCTAGAAATACATAAATAAATTGCTACAAATACATTGGGGCAGATTTATCAAGCTGTCTGAAAGTCAGAATATTTCTAGATGTCCATGGCAACCAATCACAGCTCAGCTTTCATTTTACCAGTGTTCATTAATATTTTAAAGGGGAGCTGTGGTTGGTTGCCATGGGCAACTAGAAATATTCTGACAGCTTTCAGACAGCTTGAGAATTCTGCCCCATTGTGTCTGCAGATTTCGAGTGCTCGTATTTTGAGTGTTGATGGGCGTTGCCATACTGGCGTTGATGGTCGCTCCCCGTGACGTCATCAGGGAGCTGTTGCAATGACAGCCTCGGGTCACACAAAGACCCAAGACTGTCTCATTTTAGGCTATTACAATGTGCAATTTACAATATTGTAGGATCAATCAGACAATCCAGCATCAAAGTACCCCAGGGGGGTCTGAAAAATAGTAAAAAAATAAAATTAAAAAATGTAAAAAATAAAAATTCAAACCATCCCCTTTCAATAGAACTGATATAAATATATATAAACAGTAAAATTTATAAACATGTTGGGTATTGCCGCTTCCCAAAATGTCTGATCTATCAAAATATAATGACTGTTATTACTGGCGTTTAACCCGGAAAAAAGCTCCCAAAGTTGAAAATGACACTTTTTGCCATTGTGCAACATACCGTAGATACTCGAGTATAAGCCAACCCGAGTATAAGCCAAAACCCCTAATATTAACACAAGGAAACTGGAGAAACCTATTGACTTGAGTATAAGCCGAAGGTGGGAAATGCATTGGTCACAGCCTCCCCAATATATATAGTCTGCCAGCCCCTGTATAATACAGTCATGGCCAAAAGTTTTGAGAATGATACAAATGTTTTATAATGGCAATTTGCATATACTCCAGAATGTTCCCCAAAAAAACATTTCAACTTCATTGCAGGCCTGCCCTAAAAGGAGCAGCTAACATCGTTTCAGTGATTGCTCCAGTAACACAGGTGTGGGTGTTGATGAGGAAAGGGCTGGAGATCAATCTGTCATGATTAAGTAAGAATCACACCACTGGACACTTTAAAAGGGGGGTGCTGCTTGGCATCATTGTTTCTCTTCTGTTAACCATGGTTATCTCTAAAGAAACACGTGCAGTCATCATTGCACTGCACAAAACTGGCCTAACAGGGAAGAGTATCGCAGCTAGAAAGATTGCACCTCAGTCAACAATCTATCGCATCATCAAGGAATTCAAGGAGAGAGGTTCCATTGTTGCCAAAAAGGTTCCAGGGCGCCCAAGAAGGACAGCAAGCGCCAGGGCCGTCTCTTAAAAGTGTGATCGGGCTACCAGCAGTGCAGAGCTTGCTCAGGAATGGGAGCAGGCAGGTGTGAGGCGGAGACTCTTGGAGCAAGGCCTGGTGTCAAGGAGGAGCAGCAAGCCACTTCTCTATAGAAAAAACATCAGGGACAGACTGATATTCTGAAAAAGGTACAGGGGGTGGACTGCTGAGGACTGGGGTAAAGTCATTTTCTCTGATGAATCCCCTCTCCGATTGTTTGGAACATCTGAAAAAACAGCTTGTTTGGAGAAGACAAGGTGAGAGATACCACCAGTCTTGTCTCATGCCAACTGTAAAGCATCCTGCAACCATTCATGTGTGGGGTTGCTTCTCAGCCAAGGGAACCGGCTCTCTCACAGTCTTGCCTAAAAACACATCTATGAATAAAGAATGGGACCAGAATGTCCTCCAAGAGCAACTTCTCCCAACCGTTCAAGAGCAGTTTGGTGATCAACAATGCCTTTTCCAGCATGATGGAGCACCTTGCCATAAAGCAAAGGTGATAACTAAATGGCTCACGGAACAAAACATAGAGATTTTGGGTCCATGGCCTGGAAACTCCCTAGATCTTAATCCCATTGAGAACTTGTGGTCAATCATCAAGAGACGGGTGGAGAAACAAAAACGAACAAATTGTGACAAAATGCAAGCATTGATTGTGCAAGAATGGACTGCTATCAGTCAGGATTTGGTCCAGAAGTTGATTGAGAGCTGCCAGGGAGAATTGCAGAGGTCCTGAAGAAGAAGGGTCCACACTGCTAATTTTTGACCTGCTGCATTAACTCATTACAACTGCCAATAAAAGCTTTTGTTACTCATAATATGATTGCACTTGTTTTTTGTATGTGAAAAAAACATCTGACAAACACACATAAAAACCAAACAGAGTAACAGATCATGTGAAAATATAATATTGCCGTCATTCTCAAAACTTATGGCCATGACTGTACACCACCTAGTTCCCAGTAGTATATAGCCTGCCAGCCCTCTGTAGTATATAGCCTGCCAGGCCGTAAAAAAAATAAGTACTCACCATTCCAACGGCCCGGGCAGCTCAGCTTCAACCTTCATGTTCGTGGCTGACATCACAGTTGTGCGCCGGCCGGGCTGTGCGCACGGACATGTAGCCGGCAGGAAGGAAGAAGAGGCGCTGCAGACGGAGCTGTCGCGGACCTGCCGCGAACATGAAGATGGAAGCAGAGCTGCCTGGGCCGTCGTAATGGAGAGTACTGGTTTATTTTGGTTTTAAATTGTGCTGAAAAACTCAGCTTATACTCGAGTATATATGGTATAAAATTTTTTAGAAAAAGTGATCGAAAGTATGTATAGTCCTCAAAATGGTAGCATTGGAAAAGTCATCTCATCTAGCAAAAAATAACACCAACCACAGCTCTGTTCACTGAAGATGGCAAACATTTTTTTGTACAGGAGGTTCATTTTTGTAAATGTATGGTACATTAAAATTTGGTATCTCCATGATCATACCGACCCAAAGAATAAAAGAAACATGTATTTTGGGGCACAGTAAAATCCGTAAAAAAAAAAAATTAAGCCCACAAGAAAATGGCAGAAGCATTTTTTCACCAATTTCACCACATTTGGTAATTTTCCCGCTTCCTAGTACACGGCATGTGATATTAAATACAGTCACTATAAAGTGCAATTTGTTATGCAGAAAACAAGCCCTCACACAGCTCTAGATTTTTCATGTTCTAGATTTTTGAAGAGTAAAACAGATATGCAAAAACGAAAAAGTGCCTTGGCGTTAAGGGGTTAAATAGATTGGGTTTTATATTTTATACCACTGGCAGACCAATTTGTAGCTCACATATTTCAATGGTCCTGAACATTATAGATTTGCTGAATTTCAGGAGGTAAAAATTTAGATTTTTGGACATGACCACCATGACATACCATCAAAAGACTGTGTGTATAACTGTCTATATCAGCCATTGCATCTATAAAGCCTTGTGTCTCCAGTGAGATGTTTTTTGCTGTATGCTATTCCATCCAGTTGCATTTATTCACAAAAAAAGTCTGCTGTGTGGTATAGTTTTTACCAGTGCACCTATCACGGATGTTGCTCAGTTACAACTTTTTGTTTATTCAGTTTAAAGCTTTAGTTTCGTAACTTTCCCAATACACATTGATACAGATTGAAATATAAGATATGGTATAACATCCATGCCAGCATCATCATCTGTCTGTGGGGCTGAGGATGTGCCAATTTTGTATTTTTATTTTACCCTGACATTCTTAGTGTGAACAGTGGTTTATGTTTGTTGACTACATGGATTTGCACCCGGCCCTGTAGTCTTCAGCTCTGCTCTGATTCACAGAGTTAACCCACCATGATTGACGGACCAGTGAATTATCCACTCCCATTCAGTGCTTGCTATAGACTTAGTTTTGTAGTGAGCTCCTGGTTTCTAGGTTTTGTTTTCACTGATCTCTGTATTCTGTGTTTTTGATCTTCTACCTCTATTAATAATGTGCTTCTGCCTTGTGATTTTGTACTGCATTGGTCTCTTTACTGTGACCTGGGCTCTGGCGACGATTCTTCTGTGTTTGTTATGTCTTTGTTTCCAAGTTTTGCATTTTGGCGCAGAAACAGAATGTTGACCACTAGTCTCCTAACTTTTAAAGTACATAAAGCAATCAGGTAGGGGGGAGGCCAGGAAGAGGATATAGTCTCAGGCCCCAGCCCAGGACCCCGTCTCTGTGTCACCTGTCCCCAATCTATTCCCAGTCTGTGTTACATATGAAGCGAGATAGAAGAAGCATCTGAAGCAAGTGTGAAAGTGAACCTGACACGTGATTCGTGACTATGTCACTCCGCACCAAGTGAGAATGGAGTGGGCGTAGAGGGACACAGCCGCCAGTGGATTGGGGGGACAGGGCCTGTGTACTTTTAAAAACCTGCAAAATTTGTTTTGGGGATACATCAAGAGGCCTATATTAATGGACATGGCCATTATTGTACTTCGGAGTGCAAGCACCAGTGTATGATGAAATCTCCCCCATGTGTGGGTTTTGTAAGAAGGACTCATACCCATAAGATTTAATGGACACCAAAGGCAATCTTGGATAATTGATCTGCCCAAAATTTGGACAATGCAAATTTTACTATGATCTTAGAAAAAGTCACCGAACTCCAGAGTGCACATGTGTGATAACCATCCAATACCACCCTCTCCAAATACACTGGACCTCAATGCTCTCATCCTCTTTTTAAACAAGTTGTAACTTTTGTAATGGCACATAACTCAAAACTATAACCCTACTTTCTGGGATTTGCACTTCAGAAGCCACATGCTGACCAAACTTTTTCCAATTGTATTCCAGCTATTGAAAAATGTCACAAGTGAATAGAATATAATGGGCAGAGTGTGGGTCCTTTCATACATACAGTTATTTGCCTCATAAATATATTATTGCTATGCTGCAGTAACAAAAAGAGTGATGAGTGTTGTATGCCTTGTACTGGGAGTGGCAATAAATCCTCTGTGATCAAACCAATACTTATGGCAGCATTTTATATATGTTTATGTACCTACTGCACAGATCTACCCCTGCAAATACATTAAGTACAGGGAAATAATATTATCCCAGGCGAGCTCTACTAACTACTGTCTTTTCAAACACGGTCCTGGATGTCCTGTCTGTTTATCAGAAAGAAAATTTCCCACAGAGAAAAAAAAAATATATAGAATGGAAAGGAAATGATACCAGAGACTCCACACTAGTGGATATCCAATCTGTCAGTGCTGTACTGGAAAGAGAAGAGATTGGTACAACCCACAAACCATGTCTATGCAGCCAACCTGTCTCCGGACACACACTCAGATTTCAGTTTGGCCATTGAAAATGAGGTTTGCCAAAAAAAAATGTATATTTTACCTAAAATATCCCATTATTTAGAGGGCCAGATCAGACAGATCAGCAACAGGCTAAGCACTTCTTAAGATTCTCAGAAGGCAAACAACTGAGGAAGCAACTAAATCTATGACACATTGAGAGCAAACAACAAGATGCAAACTACCCAAAGGCCAAAAGACGAAAATTCTTTTTTCAGAGAGGATGATCTCTCCAGATAGGCTCCTGAAAACCATTCCAGTTCCAGATAGTAACTGAATGGAAAATGTGATAATATGAGATAATGGTGTTTGTTATATTATATTCTTAGCCTTGGATTTTATTAATTGAAGCTAACCCCTAATGACTTAAAGAAAAAAAAAAAAAAATCTAAGTGATTTTATCAGTGATATCAGAATACAAAATGCAACAGATCGGCTTTTTGCAGCCGTTTATTTACAAGGGAATGGCACAGCCTTCTCCAATATAATTAACTCCTCACCAATGCAGCCATTCTAATTACTGTAATTGTTAATTAGAGATGCTCAAAGTTCTTTTCTTACCACACATAGAGGGAATCAGGGCAGTATTTGATACGCCCTCGGAAAGAGCTGCCAGCTCTCAGCCCTTCCTTGCCTCTCTCCTCATCTGTGCCTTACATTTCCACCTGTTTTTAAAGCAGAAACTAAATACAATGGAATTATTTAGGAACAGCATCTATCAAATGAAAAGGCAAAACCCAGGGGGACCAAGACAAGTCTTTCATACGGATCATCAGACATGGTTATGATGTATTGTACTGCAGAATACATGGCAAAAGAGAAAAATCCCAAACCCTGTGAATTACAATTCAACGTGTCACGATCAGACAATTCAATAGTCATCTTGGCAAAGGCTGACTGGCCTAGATTGGGAGGAAGGCGCCTGCTTTAGAGTCTGATGTGATCTGATTAGTAGAGAACCAAGCTCAGAGTGCATTGCAGTACATGCTGCAGAAAATCTTGGACAAACGAATTGTCAATCAAAGCTGCTCATGTATATACCCGTGCCATTTCATCAAATATATCATTATGTGTAGGGGAGGGGGGTAGTAATAGGAGTTTTCCAATATACTTTCTGTATCAAATCCTCACTGTTTGCTAGATCTCTGCTTGCTGTCAGTTTATAATGAGCCGTGCACCCGTGTCACATCACATGACTAGGGACCGATGTTTATCCACAAGAGGTAAACAATGAAGTACTAAATTATATGATGAAAGCCCCTTCAAATATTGTTTCTTATTACCCAGACAGAGGATACTAATCACATATTTGAGAGATACAGCTGAGATCAGGCATTTTAATGGAATTTACCCAAACAGCACATACATACTTGCAAGGTTATGCATTCAAATCAACAATTAAAAATCTTTCAGTTACAACACGTACTGAACACAAGAATATTAGACACTGCAAATACCTAAGTATACCGCTAGTATCCAAGATATTAAGGACCATGTGCTGACCCGATTTCACAGACTGACTACAGTTTTGAGAATAGGACTCCATGTATCATGTGTCACTATGATGCAAGGAGTCCAGTCCATTATATTCCAACCAAAGATTCACTTCACATTTGAATTCAAAAACTGGTTACTCCCAGCAACATATGCATGGTTTACATGCAAAACACGTGGTGCTTGTACCAGATCACATGCGTTTAGGTGTAAATGCATATGTGATCGAGAGTTACATTCCCCATTGTGTATCAAAACGGAATTCAAATGCCCCAGGTAAACATGGTATAAAGGTGAGCAATTCTTTTCCATAGGACTGGACATATTAGATGGGTCCTTTGACCAAAAAAGAACCAATCTTAAAAAACCAAAAATCAGTGATTTCTGATTACCAACGGTCAACCGACTAATTTTTCTCATTGGGAGGGACAATTAAAATTAATATGTACATTGTGAGTCTCTACAGTCCGGGTCCTCTTCCAACTTGAGCCATGGTGGTGTATTGTAGTGTCTTTAGCACTAATTTGTTCTTACTTATATGTATGTACCATGAGTGGTCTCCAAATAAATGATAAAATATTAATTTCCTTCTTCTTAAGTGCCCAGCACGATAAAACCCTTTGCAAAATACAGTCATACTTCTAAAATAAAACAAATCAAGTGTATATGTTTTAAAAAGATTAGAAAGCAATATTAAAAATATTATGGGTCTGCAATGGAGCAGCCTCTGAACTAGAAGTAAAAGATTGGTAAATTACACACATGGAAAATCCTAAATATGTTTTTAATATCACAGTCAGTAGGGGAGACTACACAATAGAAGGGATAAAACCATCTTACTCTTGCGACCTATAGTGACTCTAAGATACCCATTATAGAGCCTGGTAATTCTGGTGAGAAGGCTACTCACCAGAATTTTACCCCCCAAACCAACAATGCTTACTTATAAAGAGCCACAAGTACTGTCCATATCACATGAAATTAGTTGTCAGTGTGGCACTGTGCCTTAATTACAGCCATTTTTCTTATATGCACATAAGTAGCATGCTTGACTCTTTTATTGAAGATATTACTATTGTTTTCTCCTAGGCTGCTAGTGAACCATGCCCCCTTATTTTGACTGAAAGCTCTGTGTCTTCAAATCTCAGGTGCTGCCCTGCATCCTTGTTCCTGATTGACAGGTCTCACTGCTATGACATGCTGCTGTATGGAACTAGTGCTTAGGGATCACATTTTCTTACTCAGTACTTTGTTTTACACATACATACATGGGGTACATTTTGCAAATGTAAAGGGCAAATTACCTTGGATGACATCACCCTGGTCACATGACATGAAGTGCATAATTTCGAGCAGAGGCATGGGGAGGAGTAAATTGGAGGGGTCACCGGAGCAGGACATGCCCCCTTTGATGCCAGGGAATATAACATATCATTTATGGGGAATATGATTTTATGGGGATGTGAGGGTCATATACAAGGGTGTCCAGTCACTAGTTGTATTCCCATTAAAGGATGGGCACCAAAATAACACATGGATACATAAAATAACAAGGAAAAGTCCTAAGGTATCATAGTTCAAGACTGTTCAAGTTCACAATCACCTGAAAGTAGGTAGTGACTTCCTTTCAGCAAAAGTTGTCAAGTTATACCCTATTCACAAGAATATGAGATAACAAGCTGATAAGTGATGGTAAGTGATCGGTGGATGGGGAAGCATGTGTCCTCCATTCAATAGTATGGGAGGTCTTGGAAATTCCCAAGCACATTACTTGCCTATATCTCACACTCCCAATAACTGCCTATGTGTATGTCGGAGAAAGCCGAGCGCTGTGCTCAGAATTACCAACACTCCTATACTACTAAACAAAGCGGCAGGATGAATGCTAGACCTGCTGCTCCATCCATTAGTGAGAACAGGACCTCTGATCTCCAGAATGCTGGGGTTACATTGTGATGGTTGGCGTTGATCCCAGCAGTCAGATCCTCACTGATCAGCTTGTTATTCCCTATCCAGTGGATACAGGATAACTTGCAAACTTGATACAGCACCTTTAATGATGGAGATCGGAGACCCACTAATAATATTCTTAAAGTAATGGATTCCCCACAATGTTCTACAATAGAGAAATATATGTGTACTATAGACAGATAACTACTAAAGTTCCCCAATGTAGAAACATATCTACAAGCAACAATAAGCAAAAGATTTTACATAGTTCACCAAATGCACAGTCAACTAGAATGTAAGAACAATCTCATTTGGTTGGAAGGAACCAAAACATAATTTTATCATGATGAAAGGAGCCCAACATGCAAAAAACTCTGGAGCACATGACATATGAATATTACACAGACAGCCCATGAACTTCTTTAGGAATTATGTACTATTTAATTTCCCCTCTGGTGGCACTGCTTTTTGGTTACTAAGCAGATTATACCTGGCGGTCCCAGCAGTAGGACATAGTGTGTGATTAGTTTATGAATTGTAAATATGATGAGCAGCCTAATGATGGCCCATTTATGTGCCAGGGAGGTCACAAAGTCAAATGCCCCATAGGTAAACCCAACAGGTATGCTAGTTCCATACACATGCATTGTTTAGCATAAAAATGATGTTGTGAAAGCAATAGCCAAATAGATGACACAACAATGGACTGACAATTAAATAAACCCCATTATAGTTAATTCACATACATTCACTTCTTTGTTATATCTGCTTCTCAAAAAAATGGATTAATAGCTTGTGTGTGACATAGTAGATTATGAAGAGTTTGGAGGAGAACCAGAACCTGGTTAAAAGGAAATTTTTAACAACTTGCTTTTTACAACAGCCAGGTTAAGTTTACTAGCACAAATAAAATGCAGAGAATATATAATATGCAAATACAAACTGGATGTTGAGACATCTGTTCTACAATAACTGTATACACAAACACTTCTATAAAAACACCCATCAAGCTTGTAATTCCTGCTATAAAAAAAGCAGAATCATTTGCTTCTCCCAATAAATGCTCACTTACCATCAAAGAAATACAATTACATCCAAACATCCATCCATACATACATGTAAAGCATATCCCATTATAACTGGAGAGATGGGCATATGTGCCACTGCTGCGCTGTACTAACCCTATATCAATCATGACCTTTCATCTGACCAATGGACAAAGCCACAGCAATTCTGCAAGTATAAGCACCAGGAATACTAGCAGAGAGGGTTTTCAAATGCATAGGACAGTATAGGCTGATCCTAACATCATAGCCTGTGCCTGGCGGTGGAGGAATATGGAAGATACAGAACCATGAAGAAAGCATCGCAAGCATCGCTTACATCCTGACAGAGTAGGGTGACCCCACCACATTCTGCTGCTCACATCTCAAGTGTGATGTATGACAAACGGTTTTCTTTCCCATCCCCCTTTGCATCCATAGCCCAGGGAAGGAAGAAGCAGTGCACTGGGGGTTTCCATTGGGGGTTGGGGAATTGTGGTGATGCACACTATTATATAGCAGCAGTGGTACATAGCTATACTGCCTGTTAACTCTTCAATAGCCAGTAACCCATCTTCAACAATAAAGGGAACCTACAACCAAATGCTGGTGAGGTTAGCACTGAAATCACCACTTCCACTGCATCTATCTAATGTACATGATGGATGCCAAAGCATCCCTATCACCATGTTGAGACTTCAAATGTATGTTTCTTATTTCTAGTAGTCATATTTGGTAGAAAATATACAGTAGTGCATTATAAAGCGTAAGAAGTCTTCTGATTTTCTGTCTGTAGAGGAATCTATTTTTGCCACAGCTGACAGATTATAGATGGGGATTCATGTGTCTACCATTCCTATCCAAGCCCTGGAGGATGAATTCCCCAATATGCCTGAATGGCAAATTGCAAAACACATTGTTATGTCCCCTTCTTCCATGTGTAGAAGCCAATATTATGTATTTACCTATAGGATGCATTTAAATATATATTTAGGACTCAAAATGTCATTTCATAAGATATACATTTTAACGGGGGAACTCCTATAAGCTACAGTGGAATTCATACAAAGAAAAAGTCTGAAAAGTCCAACAGTGAGTGATCCACAGTCTTAGATATCCTGAATAGTACATGTAAGGGTTGGGCAGTGTTTTCTGGGAAACATCACATTTTTTATGTGCTCTTTTGCTCCAAAGTCAAAAGTGAATTAAAAACAAACAATGGATGGATTACCTGACGAAGGCCCGAGTACCGGACTTAAACACGTTGTAATATTTTGATCTTTTAAATCAATAAAATCCGATATTTATTACACATATCGGGAGTCTGGAGCATCCGTGAGCGCTTGGAGTTACGTGTATGTAAAGCATCAGTAGGATCGGTACGTTAAAAACAAACAAGAGAATGTAAAGGAAGAACAGAGTTGTGAAAGCTGGCAGGCTGGATTTGGCAGTGGTTGGCTGATAATACAAGTAGATGACATGATCAGCCAACCATTTGGCACTTCTAAAGAAAATCACTGACCAAAACATTGATATTCAAAGAAAGCTGAAAGGTTGTATACTTCCACATACATGAAAATGACTATGGCTACTGTTAACAATGATTATCAGTCCTTCATTCTTGTTTAAGGGATCTTGAGGGGCTGGATGTCATGTCTAGCTGCGCATATTCATACTTCCATTGCTCCTGCAATTCTTTTATTAAAAAAAATTTGCAATCTGTAATTTTAGGAGAGTTTGATAAAATAACTTCCCAGACATCTGTTATGACAACAGTATTGGTCGTTACCCAACTCTCCGAGAAAGAGACAACTCATTAAAATCACCATAGGTGCACCTTATAATCCACATTCAGTGTATATTTTAATATGGAACAGAACCCCTATTTTGTAGAAGAAGAACGTCTGCGTCCAAATTCTAATCTGCTGGAGCTGATAACTGCACATAGTAACGTTACATAAAATACAACTGCTTGTGGCTGAAGGGAACACAGGGTCATTGTAGGTAATCCCAGCATCCATGGAAGACAGAGCGAAATGAAATCAGCACATGAGATCCACAAGAAATGAACGGCAGCCATAGATTTCTGCTTACATGACGTGAAGGAATAGGCAGTCAGTGATTCTTTTTCATAGAAGGACGGATGTAACATCGCCCATTGATCCAATATGGCACTAATAGGCTGCTGGTGCTAGGCCCTTTTCATTCTAGCTATTGATGCAGTCCAGTATAGAGCCATAGGTTGTGTATAATAATCCCTTTATAGTAGATAAATATATGATATGATATCTAACTAGCAGGTAAAATATGTCAGGCTTTATGAAGTAGGATGCTTATCAACACAAATCCAACCATGACCATATCTGCGAGTTTATACATGGTAAAGGTGGTAGCTCTCCAAAAGATTCTGACTTGCTACTCTATATACATTATGGAAATGACAAGGAGCTCTATGTACATGTCTAAATATAACACTTCTATAAAAATCATAGGAAACAAATACAGAAATATGATGTGAACTATGCACATGGCACGACTCCCATCATACAAAAACTAAAGAAAATAGATGAAATGGCTAGCAAATTCTAGAAGACATGTGGAATATGAAGAATGTGCCAGTGAAATGGGAATATATATATATATATATATTGTACCAGCAAGCAATGAGATGCCAATCACCACTGGAAAGAAGTCTAGGTGGGAGAGAATGTAGCAGACATTAAAAGGATGGGATACAATGGCATAAATGGGGGAGGGTTGCAACACTGGTTGTCAGGGAAGGCAGAGAAGGATGTGATGAGGCAGTAGCAAGGCGAGATATGCAGAACTGGGAGAGGGCAGCGGATAATGCTCCATTAATCCCTTCACTGCTGGAAGGGCCTGCAAACCACTTATGGGAATGGAGACAAACTGCAAATGGGTGGGCAGATGAGAAAACAAGAAGAAGCAGGTGTGGGATGATGTACACGTTGAGATCACAGCAGATGAATTCCCCTTAAGATGCCAATGCACACAGATGATATTGGTGGGTGGGGGAGCAGTGACAGGGTTAATACCATGATGGCGGAGACAGGGAGCTGCCCCCAGAGTGGTACCCGGTGCACCCTCCTCCATTACTGAACAGGTGCAGGCAGTCATCACTTACCTGCTCACCCCTGGATGGGCCTCCCCTGCGGTGATGGCGATGCTGATGGTTACAGATTTCTTTCTTAGAGACAAGGAGGCCCCTCACACCATGCCCCCCATTATTCCATGTGTATCACTGGGACCCCCTATCACATCGTATCTCCCCGGGTGACTGTGTCCCCTCCACTACATGACATGGCATCCCACCTGTGTGACCGCTCTCCTCCATGCAATGCCCCCGCTCCCTACCTCTTCTCCTCCAGTCTCGGTCAGAGCTGCAGACTGTGGAGCGGAGATGCAGGTGCCCCGCTGCAGCAGCCCTGAGAGCCGGCGACAAGGGAAGGAAAGCCGGTGTCTTCCAGCTCCATCATCCCATCCAGCTGACACCCCGCTCCTCCCACATCGCTCCAACAACGGGGTGCACAGAAAATCACCCCTATTACCAGCCAGAAGCAGCACCTCCCTGGCACCCAGTTTCCAGCCTCTATGATTTGATAGACATATGCGCCGGCCAACCACCGCATGGATACGGGCCTGACCCCACCTCAAACACCTATAAAGGCGTGGCTACACGACTGGATTGACAAGGTCGCAGACCAATAGCTAAAGAGGTGTGTAGGGAGTGCCGATGCACCAATCAGGGGGTAGGAGAGGCGGGATAAAATTTAAGGGATGATGTCATCCTGAGCGTGGTGAGGTTGCTTAAAGGGAAGGTGTATCAGTGGGTGGGGTAAAGAAGGTGGGCACTGCCAATGCAGCACGCTAAGGATGGCAGTGATACATCTCCTCTTATCATGGCTTTGTACACAGGGAATGAATGGGTCATACTGCAGAAACACATGTCTTCTAGACATTGGCCCATTTTCAGTGTTGCCAGGCTAGTCAGAGCTGTGAGCAGCAAATGGAATACTTGTCTTATAATAATGTATAGGTATATTTCTGTCTAAACTAGAACAAAAACAATTATTCATTTCTAATTTTGCTGAAGATTGTAAAAGAGAATGGCAGAGGTGAGCACCAAATACAGCAAAATGTTCTCTCTCCCTTAGTCTAGACATAAGGTATATACATACATTTACTTTCCCACACCTTTTATCCCAAATCTTATCCAGATATTACACTTTTATGCTAATAGCAAGAAATAGTAAAACAGAAAAGAAAAATTATCCACATGGAAAATGCCTTCAGCATTGGCCGGGGCTGGTGGAAACCAAGAAGAGGGCTGATATTTACCTCTCCCCTCCACTCTAGCCTAGATGGTGGTGATCACGGGGTTAGGCTACCTGCACAGGCA
>WNYA01003528.1:0-24625 GCA_019512145.1 Engystomops pustulosus
ACATATTTCCATGATTCATGGCGATCCCATCATGGGGATCTACTTCTGGCACCATAGCAGATCCTTAGAGTAAAGAGATGGACAATTCCAGTCTTTGGGTACCTTCAGCAATCCATTTTAATAAGGGTATTCCAAGCATTTTCTTACACCGCAGGTGATTGGGAAGGGGGGTCCCAGAGGCAGGAGCCTTCACCAATATGGATGATATTGCAAATCTTAGGAATATGATCAATAAATGACTGATGAGGGTCTAACATCTAGCACCTTCACTGACCATCTGATAACAAATGTATGAATTTTATAGCTCCATCCATAGTTTAGTGGCCACTCTGGGTTACTGCAGCTGAGCTCCCATTTAATTAAATAGATTTACTTACCTGGTCCTGTCGCGATCCCGAGGTGCGTTGTCCGATGAGGATTCACATCCGGCACGATTCACTAAGCTTGTGCGCCCGACTTCCTGCGTCCGTCGCTTCTGCCCCGAGGTCCGCCGGAGTTTACCTGCTTCTTCCTGGTGCATGTAAGTGCATTGTCTTGAGACACAATTCTAGTTAAATCCTGTAAATCCTGCGCGTTGTCCGAATCCGTCAGGTTGTCCAACCCCCCTCCCCCTTTCTGTCGCGTGCAAGCCGGTGGCAATGCACCGAAATCCGATCACGTGCGCCAAAATCCCAGGGCAATTCGGTGCAAAACGGAAATCACCGGGAAACCCGATGAAAATGCGTCCAACAGACCCTTAGTAAATGAGCCCCAGTAACTTTGCACATCTAAAGTACAGTGGATGGAGCTGTGTACTCATGGCATCAGCTGATCCATGGGGGTATTAGGTTACACACCCTAATTTGGTATTCATAACCTGTCCAATGAATATCTGAAGCAGATCCGACCATAGTAGGTTATACTGCTCTTTCATGATCTTCAATAAAAGCATAAGGTACCATGTGGAGCCGCCCTACTGGTCACTGCTAGAAAATGCACTTTGAGTTACTATCTAATTTATTGCATGTAGTTTCCCTATACTTTATAGAGCAGTAACCGTAGTACTACGTCCTCACCTCCTACCCAGTGGTATATGATTTACATCCGTCTGATGTGGTCCATATTACCTACATATTAAACGTTACGGTTATATGTGGATGTTAATTCGCCGCACAACATCTGTTTTACAGCAGTCGAAATGTCGGAACATGATTGCATGTAATCGGACATAGTTGAGATGTCAGCTGCTTTTTTTTTGCAGGTTAATTTATGCAACCATAAGAATTTAATAAAATGATCGTTGTTTCGGGTTGGATTTTTATTGCTTTTATAGTTGAGAACAGATTTTAAATTTGGCCAAATAAAATCTGTTTCTGTACCAAATAGGAAAAAGGTTGGAGGGCCAGAGACAGTAATTGTTGTATCCACTAAGTATTCACTGCTGACTCCAGATAGGGGGCAGAATGCATTGTATGACCATGTGTAGGGTATATACAGTAGGTCCTGGATGATAAGGTCTTGTACATCCAAAAAGGAAGCAGATGCCCAGTTGGATCCCTATAAAGATGAAACTTGGGTGGTCAACACTTCCACACTGTGGCCAAACTTCTGCCCATCCATGACATCCAAGGACTGTGTGATTTTGCAGGTAAAGGTGAGTTCGTTCATTGCTACTTCAGCTGTTGGGCACCACAATTGGGTGAGACCTTGACAAGATGTGGTCACTGGCCATAAACCTCTGAGATGACAGTAGACACCTATTATCTTCGATCTAATGAATGATGGTCGTCTTGTTCAAATTAAGTTCAACAGAACACATCAGTGATATTCCCTGTAGACAAAATCCCATGGCTTAGTTTTGTGAAGGCCTTTACACAAGTTCTCTGATGGCAAAAAGTTGCCCATTTTGGGACATAGTTGCCTCAAACTCTCTTCTAAAACTTTGTGTTGCAGCATGATGTTGTTTCCAGAGCAATCGGAGGGATCTGACATGGGATGATCAGTTTGGAGCCAAGGAACTCAAGTTGCTTGACCTTAGCCCCATCTAACACCTTTGGGATGAATTGGAAAAATTGTTGCAAGCTAAACCTTAGGGAACAACATCAGGACCTTAACTAACAGAAGTTTGATTTGGCTAAGTGGACACAAATTTCCATAGAACATGCCTAAATCTAAGCTCTTCCTAGAAGATTAGAGCCTGCTTTAGCCTCAAATAGAGGACTAGTAATTTCTGGATCACAGAAGGGGACGCAAGATCAAATAATTATTGTTAGTAAGTGAGTAAGAGTTGTCCACACAACATTAGGTATGGCACAACACTAGCTCACAACCAGTACAGGAGACAGCCAGAAGCTCTCATTTGATATAAACCCGGTCCGTGGCGCGATTATATCGGGTCAGAAGCCAAACCGGCAGCATATATATAACTGAAATATGGATGTGGGAATTCATGGATCGAGATAAAGGAGCAACACAGCTTTAATTTTATATTTAATTGCCTTAAGAGCACACTTGACAGTTCTTCCTGCTTTATCTTGTAAAGCAGAATGGAAACAAGAGGTGCCCTGCTTATATTAGGTGCAGACACACCCGTTCACACCATTGGGAGTGCTCTAGGAACCCTCCTACCTTGACTCAGATCCAGGATCTTGGAGGAGTTCTAGCTTCTCAATAGAAAGTCTTGGGTCAGGGTCCTGGTCCAGATGAATCCTTGGATTACATTGAGACCAGACATGACCTATTTCCTATGCTCCTATTGAGAGTTATTTATATTTCTGCTAGAACAAATTATGTATTTCTTGCTGTATGGATTCCAAATATGCATTTGTCCTTGGGTTGGGATGGATCATAACTCCATAACTGCCCATAAATGACAGATTGGTCATACAAGCACATGGATTTTTATCAAATCTTGAAGGAAAGCCTGGAGTCGCCAAGACTACAAATGTGTTAGTTGATGGCTACACCTTACAGACCCAGTGACCCTCTTCAGTCTTTGAGGTGGGTCCTTCCAGAGATTTCATTAGTTATGCAAGATAAGGCTAGGGGGCAGTGAGGGATATTTGGGATGCCGTGATGAACAAAACATGTGACATGTGACCCCCCTTGTGAATGTATATTCCAATATTTCATCCCACCCATCCTTTAGGAATGCGGTGTCCAAAAGCTCATCCTAGTTTGATGGCCCCACATACCTTTGGCAACATTGGGGCACATTTACTTACCCGGTCCAGTCGTGATCCCGCGGCGCGTTGTCAGACGCTGATTTGGGTTGCTGAGATTCACTAAGGTCCGGGCGCCCGATATCCAGCAGGTGTCGCTGCTGTGCCGAGGTCCGCCGGAGTTCACCTTCTTCGACCCGGTGCATGTAAGTGCTGATCTTGCGACACATGCACCCGATTTCTGTCGCATGAAAGCAGGCGCGGATGTGACACAATCCGATCACGCGCACCAAAATCCCGGCGCAATTCGGCACAAAACGGAAATATTCGGGAAACACGACGAAAGTGTGGCGTTCGGACCCTTAATAAATGAGCCCCATTGTATCCATAAGGGTGGTTGTGGATGATTAGCACTTTGCTTAGTCTAGTTATTCATAATCCAATTTGTATGAAGGTAAAGTTAGGACAAACAAAAGATGTTGAGACCTTCAAGAGAACGTGATATTCCGCATGGTTTTGGTGGATGGTACTAGGTCCAAGTTCTACGCGATCTTACCAAAAGTCCACATGTCCCTCGGTCGCCACGTCATCTCAGCTATGTAGCCAACAGCAACAAAATACTTACTACATCTCTAATGAAGACAGTTGTACCACCAACACGGTGCAAAATCGTGGCCATGACAATTTCTGTGCAACATTCCTTGGATTACTTCTCTTCGAAGCCAACGATAAATTGGATGAATTGAATATCCACACACAATGTGTGACCCAGTCCTCACACTTTCCTTGCTCCGTGAATGGTGATTACTCAGAGCTCATTCTTCTGGACTGTCCACAGAGACTCCATTAGATAGAAAGCTCAGATTTTCTTTAATTGAGTGACCGGTGAAGATTTGGAAGATCTCCAACTAACAGTGGATAGGGAATTGGGGGCCATACACTGGCTGTAGGTGTGTATCAAGATTTACTATGAATATCTGACACTCATCATATACTATAGGGATTTACTAGGAGGACATAAAGAATGGCTTATCTGGAAGGTGACGGCTCCGGGTACAAGTTACGGTCTATTGCGTCCCCTTACGACTCTCCACTGGGTTACGATAACAAACGCATGGAGTCACTTCAGCATCTGTTTCTCTTCTCTCAAATCCCCATTCCTTCATTTCAGAAAATTCCCTTTGAAAAATGGCTCTTACATAACACTCCGACAAAGCCAGGTTTTCTGCCAGGAAAAAAAAATAAAAAAATTGCTAATTATTTTTTAACTGATTATGGGTCAGTTTGATGAATGACCCAGAAACGTCCAAAATAAACAGAGACGTGCGGTAACTGCTTCAGGGGAAAACAGACGTCCTTTCTCTACGAGTTTGGTGTAGGGAGATGTAGGGCTGATTTAATTGGTTTGTGCATTTTTTACTGGTGGGGACTAAGATATAGAAAATTTCCTCTGCAAATCCCCCCAAAATTTTCGAACACTTCTAAAGCACGCATTTTAATTTACCTAAAAAACAGTGGCAATTAATATGGGCATCATTGTGGCTCTTACTATATTCCTACAAATCTATGATTCAGGACCATATTGTTACTGACTCAGTTTTGTCCAACCAATTAGAACGTAGGAGATCAGCCCCGCCCCCAGCTACCGCCTTCTAACTCCCCTGTGTCCCCCCTAGATGTAAGACAACTGGCTGCAACAGGAGTTACTGTAGCCAGTTGTCTTACATCTAGACACAGATGTAAGACAACAGTCTTCAGTAGTCGAAATACTGTCCTGTTTTCGGTAGTCAAAATAGATGTTTAAGCTCCACCTCTTTTTATAAACCAACAGTTTTCTTAAGAATTTTGAACAGATTAGCCACTAATTAAAGGGATAATCCAGGATCCCCTGTATGAAGAGACCCCAAACTTCAGACAAGTGCTGCTCTCTTCACCCCTTCACTATTTACCAGGCACAGCGCCATACATCGTAAAGTGGCTTTGCTTAGTATTACAGTTTAA
This sequence comes from Engystomops pustulosus, assembly GCA_019512145.1. Taxonomy (NCBI): domain Eukaryota; kingdom Metazoa; phylum Chordata; class Amphibia; order Anura; family Leptodactylidae; genus Engystomops; species Engystomops pustulosus. The sequence continues at coordinate 5,142 of WNYA01003528.1, forward strand.
CTTCTTTTATTTCAATGGGAAGGAGCTACAGATAGATCATCGTATGAATGGATGAGACGTCATGACCACCATCCAGTAGTTGGTCATGACACCTGTAGGTCTAGGTCGCCAAAATGATATAGAGCGCCTGCCGTGGGGAACAATGTTCATATCCTATTATACCCCTTTAAAGGGGTTGTACCAAATTGAATTGTTATTACAAGAACAGACCAGGGGTCCCAGAACTTGGACCCTCACTCATCCGATTTTTATCCCCTATTCGGCGGATTAGGAATAACAATTCATCTTGGTACAAACCCTTTAACCTATGAGTTTTCTGCTGGAAATTTTCAGGATGACACCTGAAAACTTGACCAAAAGTGACCAACCAGTTTCTAGAATTTATTATTTCTAAAGTTCCTTAAAAAGGACCCGTCATCAGAAACAGGCACACTAAAACTTACTCAACTGAGTCTTTATGCAGAATCTGCCTCCTACCACCAGTAAAATTGTTCCCCAAACTATTTATGCCTTTGTCTATGTTGACCCCGCACACTGCTGTGTGGCCCCACCCACCGCCACTTATTTCCATTGTGGGTTGTATGAAATGGTGAGAAGTTCTGCAGTTTCCCACACGGTGCTCACTGATAAATTTATCATGTCGTGAAAGGAACAGAATTCGGGTATGGACAGGAAATGAACAGGTAGACGACTTCCTGTCTGCTCAGGCTGATATTTGAAAAGACACTGGAGGCGTGGTTTCCTGGCAGAGAAAACATGACTCTTCCCTTCAGAAGTTGACTCATGTCTGCTCATTTGCATATCAGAAACCATTTATAATTAGGGTACAGGGTCAGAGTGGCAGATAATTTTTTTACGGTGATATGGCGAGGACGTTTAACCCTTTACCAGCAGTAATTACTGGTGTGAGGGGTAAAATGCTGGTGACAGTTCCTCTTGACAGCTAAGTGAGACCCATGCATGGATTCTAAGGCCCAACATACAGAATGTAGACCACCCAAATTTTCAGGATGCAGATAGCACAAAGCCAAAGTAAAAAAAGTGGCACAATCAACTCCTCCATTTTCCAAACTTTAATAGCAATTTTTAAAAATTTTCAGCAAGCGGCAGGACTACAACACTGGGCGGTAGATGAAGACGTATTCGCATTTTTTAGGAAGATAAAAGAAAACACTAAATCCCACCATAAAACACGAGACAGTTTGATCTGTGGTTTATCCCATCGTGTCCCAGCAGTCGTTTATTAAGGACACGTTATTCCAAACAAACCATAAATCTGCAGCAAATCTCAGCAAAAATATCTGTGGCTTCTAAGACAAAGAGAGCCATGTATTACTTCATCTCACCTGTGGGGGCGCTGCAGGGGAATTCAACACTTTGGGGCACATTTACTAAGGGCCTTGTGCCAGTTTTATGTCGGAGTTTGCACCTTTTATTTTAGGTGCAAACTGCTCGCACAGGTATTTAGGAAGTGTCTGTGCCACATTTGTGTCGCATGTGACCATTTTGTGCTGCGGCTGCACTATTCTTCATGTGGCACGAATTAGGGGGCGTTCCGGTTCTCAATCGGAAGTGTGTCGCACGCCCCATGTTAAAGTTGCACCAAAAAAAAGTTGGTGTAGGGGGCACCAGATTCATGAAGAACGTGCACCAGAAATCCTGAATCTGGCGCCCCCTGCACACTACACAGGGTACTGCACATAGTCCACACTACACTGTTCTTAGTAAATGTGCCCTTATCTTTCCATACAGATTACAGCAATCATGGTTTGGGCAATAGAACCTTCTTCAATCACGGGTCCCAAATAACCAAAAAGTTTTATGAACTAAAATTTTGACATTTTAGTCTTTGGCTCGTTACCAATAATGTGAGTTGGACCTGGTTCCCAAACCTGGACTTCAACACCGCAGAGTGTTAACTATTTATAGTAAGACATTTAGATGCCTCTGGTGGCTTTGGCAATGAACTTTCAGGTTCTGGTTCTGTTCTGAACTTGAACAGGTACATTCATCCCTACTCAAAATTAGATTAATCTTAGCTATGTTTTTGGGAACAACACCCTTCACCCTCACACTCACCCAAAGATCATCTGTTTTCAATAAATTTAGAGAATGGAACAGGATGCAGACAGCTCTGTTCTCTGCTTAGCTCCTATTCAGGGAGCTGACTGCAGTAACCTGGTGTGACCACTATACTGAGATTGGAGCTGTCAGCTTCCTGTTCCATTCTCTAAATTTACAGCTGATCTTTTGGTGTAGTAGGTGGTGGACCATAACCAACCTGATATTAAGGACCTATTCTATTGATCACTTATCAATTTTCTTAACCTTGGAAATCCCCTTTAATTTTCTGCTCCTGTCATTGGTCTAAATCTTTGTTTGCAAATGCAGAAATCGTGTTCTCTGCTTCTTTTGGATTTTCTTCTTGGTCAACAAGTATTTTTCCAGAAGTAGTTTCTGAAGCTCTTCTTTAAATATGTTACCAATATTTTTTTGCCTGGAAACCCCCTTTAATTAAATTTCAGTCATTCCATTCTTTGATCATTTACTATATTTTCTGTACAGGATTATGGGGGCTGCCATCTTTCTTGCTCTGCTGTTAACATCATTTAGAGATTTGCTTTAGAGCAGCTTCATGAACCATAAGAACATGTAGTATGTAGCCCATTCAAGAGAACTGGTGCAGCTCAGGAGAATTCTTGAAGATGCAATTGTGAGTTTAAGAAATGAACATATCGGGGCACGTTTACTTACCCGTCCCGTTGATGCCGCCGATCCGAGGATTCGGGTCTGCCGCGATTCACTAAGATTGCGCGTTCAATTTCCTGCATGTGTCGCTTCCCCCGCTGAGGTCCGTCGGAGTTCACCTTCTTCTTCCCGGTGCATGTAAGTGCTGATCTTGCGTCACAATTTGGTTTTTAAATTCCGTGGTTTGTCCGAATCAGTCGGGTTGTCCGACGGCCACACTCCCGATTTGTGTCGCATGCAAGCCGGCGCCGATGCGAAAAAATCTGATCGCAATTTAGGGCAAAATGGTAAAAAGTCAGGAAACCTGACGAAAATGCGGTGTTCGGACCTTTATTAAATGTGTCCATTATATAAATACAAACAACATAAAAATTGTTAAAATATTTTGGCAAACATTTTCTATTAGAATAATAGGTACTGTCCAGAATTATAAAATAAATAAACAAAATTCTTAATTTTAGCAAATGAAATCACACATTCTCATTGCTGCGGTCTGTCTTGCACCAAGATTGTCCATTGTGGGAATCGCACTGCGTTGTCAGGGAACATTGTAGCCATGTTGATTGTGTAAACTCAGTTTAGAAGAAGACAAGAACCTCCTGTTACATTCCAAACGCCATCGGCGCTGGCCATGAGACGATCCCCAGCAGTAGCAGGATGACCCGGGAGTCACCGTGTCACATCGGGGCAAAGGCTAAATTACAACCAAAATAATAATAATAATTAAGAATAACACATGAAAATAACAAAACCAATGAATAATTCATGTCTTTCTGTGATGGTGCAGCACAAACTTTTAAAGTCAAAATTTTTGCATTGAAGTTCACCAACTTATTCCATATAAATAAATATTTTATTATTTCTTTTTATATCCATTTGTTTATCAAAACAGTAATAAAAATAATATAATTCATAATCGGTTATTATTTTAATGTTATTCACAGCCTTACCACATCTCCAAAAATATAGTGCAAATTATTTCTAATATCCCAGCTGCAAAATGAGGCTAAAAACACAATGGGCCACATTTATTAAAGTGTTTGCGCTAGAAGGAACGTACAAACTGCTTGTACATGTATTTATAGTCTTGCGATCTCCCCGCTGGCGTTCTCTGGCTGTTTGTGCAACGCCCAATCCCCGATGATGCGCTCAGATTTTTTGGATGTGCGATGTTACTGGAAGTTGGGCATCGCGATACCGGAAGTGGGGACGAAACATGCGCCAAGATTGGCGTGTTACCTTGTTATCACACATAAAACTCTGCACCCCAGGGTATGTTTCAAGCCCCCTGAGGCAGCAAAACACACTTTGGGGTGTCCACTGCTTTAATTCATCCCTATGGGTAAGATTTTATAATCATTGTTGTACGTTTATGTAGTTGATTTATGCGGGACATGGAGGGTATCCAATGAGAGTTGGATACTTGCACTTTGTTGGGACTGAATTTTGCCTCCGGTGTTTCGATTGTGATTACAGGCGGTCCCCTACTTAAGGACACCCAACTTACAGACAATCCATAGTTACAGACGAACCCCTCCGCCCACTGTGACCTCTGGTGAAGCTCTCTGGATGCTTTACTATAGTCCCAGACTGCACTGATCAGCTGTAAGGTGTCTGTAATGAAGCTTTATTGATAATCCTTGGTCCAATTACAGCAAAAAATGTTTAAACTCCAATTGTCACTGGGGCCAAATTTTTTTTTATCTGGATCTACAATTATAAAATATACAGTTTTGACTTACATACAAATTCAACTTAAGAACAAACCTCCGGACCCTATCTTGTACGTAACCCGGGGACTGTCTGTATTGATGTGTATACTGACCATATGTGATGTTATCCAGTTGGACTTGGTATTATCCAGTATCATACAGATGACTGTGGTGTCCGATTTTTTTATTGGTTGTGCATTTTATTAAAAGAAACTTTTTTGGAACCAGATAGGCGCACTTTTCTTCGGAGTTTATTATGTATTTATAAAGTGTCTGCGCCAGTTTTGTGTCGTGGCTGCTCTGTGTCTGACAAGAAAGAAAAAATGTCACCTAAAGGGGCTGTTACTGCTAGGTCGGAGTTTGCGCCACATTTATTACTGATGTTCGCCATAATTCTGCAGCATGAACAGAGGCCACATATATCAGGACTAGAGCAGTCTCTACTATGTGCAGTTGCCTGTGGGGTGTGCCGGGGACCCCAGATTCATTAAAACTGGTGCATGGTCTTCATGGATCTGGAGTCCCCTGCGCTGCTCGGGGAGAGGGCACCAATTTTTTTGGTGCACTTTGTTCATGCTGCAGAACTGTAGCATAGACAGAATTGTGGCAAACAAAAGCACTAAAACGCTCCTTTAAGTGCAAATTTTTTCTGTCTTGTCAGAAACTGAGCAAATGAGATGAAAGTCCCAGCAGTCAACAGAGAAGAGACAACCTCAATTCTGTGGATAAGTGGGAATTTTTTTTCTATATGTTATATATAAATTTAAATATAAATGTAAATATGGACACATATATGGGGTCATTTACTAAGGGCCCGATTCTCGTGTGTTTCCCGACGTGTTACCCGAATATTTCCGATTTGCACCGATTTCCCCTGAATTGCCCCAGGATTTTGGCACACACGATCGGATTTTGGCGCATCGGCGCTGGCATGCATGCGACGGAAATCGGGAGGCGTGGCCGAACGAAAACCCGATGGATTAAAAAAAACGTCGCATTTAAAACAAAAAATCTGTTGCGGAGCTTGCACTTACCTTCACTCAGCCCGGCTCGGTGAACTCCAGCGCGTTCAGATGCTTTTCAGCGCAGCAGCGCCACCTGGTAGATGGCGGAGGAACTACCTTAATAAATCCCGTCCGGACCCGAATCCAGCGCAGAGAACGCGCCGCTGGATCGCGAATGGACCGGGTAAGTAAATCTGCCCCATAGGGTACGCTGGATAGGAGGAGGCCCTTCCATAGGAAACAGCAGCGCACGGCCGCACACTTGGGAAAATATAGAGCATATTCTGGCGCGGATCGGTGCCACAAATGTGTGGCACTGTACCGCTGCCTTATCACCATTGAAGTCTATGTGGATGTAATTTGTGGTCGCATACACATCCCCATAGACGGGTGTGTGAATGCACCCTTAATATTACTGAGGCAGTGTGTAGTTTTCCTCATTATGGTGCAGATTGCGCCTGTTTCATGAAGACCCGGGCACGAGTGCACTCATCTTTTTTCTGGTGAACTCAGTTTAATGGGCGCAGACCACAATCATGTTGCACTTCCAACATAAATGTGGTGGGCGCTGCAAATATGCACCAGAACGCTACTTCATGTGCACAATACTGGCGGAAAGACCTAAAGGGTTATAATGGTGCTCAGTTAATTTCCATCACTAAGCCATTTGCTATGGTTGTTATGGCTGGTACTTTAATAATAATAATTCTTTATTTATATAGTGCACACAGATTCTGCAGCGCTGCACAGAGCTTGTCACATCCTACCAGTATGTTTTTGGAGTGTGGGAGGAAACTGGAGGACCCGGAGGGAACCCACACAAACACAGAGAGAACATACAAACTCTTTGCAGGTGTTGACATGGGTGGGACTTGAACTTTGTATATGTTCAGAAGGTTGGATGCTTTTCTGGAGAGCCAAAATACCACTTATTATGGGGAAAATATGTCTGTTTAATTCTTAAAGGTTTTTTCCACCTTATATGCTATGATGCTATGAAGTATTAGTATCCAGCCGGTTCCTGTGTGGCGACGTGGGGCCCCATTTGTGTGCGCCATAGATAACAGCACCTTCTCTCCGGACCTCCTGTCACTGTACCCCAGAAATAGGGGGTCACCCTCCTCATATTGTTGGTTGGAGTCCTGCGATCCACTATGGACAGATACATAGATATATTCCCTGTAAGACATTCCTCCAGTATAGACGGCAGGACATGCCCCGCAGTGTTTAGGATCATTCGCACCTCGGGGGCCATCACATCACTGTCTGCACATTGTCAGGATCAAGTGCTTCTCTCCGCTCGCTGCCACTTCCTACCTTAAGGAGGAGATAATCTCCTTAACACAAACATCTTCATTGAGAGGTCCTCAGCACATCAGAGGGGGGATTATACTGTCACATCTACAGCTTGTCAAACACCTCCATGTACTCTCCGCCTCGGGGGCTTCACTGCTCGTTCCGCAGTATTTCGATACCAAATTATTTGTATAAAACCCTACCCCAAAAGTAGCCAAATAATTGCATTATACTCTCGCCTCCTTTACTAATGCAACATTGTATGTATTGTAACAATGTATCTCCATGCTCTCTGATAACTCCCTAGTCCAGGTGGACCCCAATTTAAGAACACTCGACTTACAGACGACCCCTAGTTACAGAGGGACGTCTCCGGTCAATGTGACCTCTGGTGAACACTTATAAAATATATCAGTTCCGATTTACATACAAGTTCAACTTAAGAACAAACCTACAGAACCGATCTGGTATGTAACCCAGAGACCAACTATATAGTCTTTTCTCCGCCTAGTCCGGTGCTCGCTATTGCCTTACACCCTGAACTGTAGTGTAACATCCGCTTGTATCAGCTGATCGGAGGGAGCGCTAAGTATGGAACATCTGATATGACTATTGGAAATCTAAAGGAAATCTGCTATCAGAATCCATCCTGATAAACCCGAGACACTTACTCATTGATCCAGGCACCGGGACTGTGGTATCTTCTTATATTTGTTATCCATGGCCTCCTTCCTTCTTAAATCAGCGTTAAGAATTTTGCAAATGAGCTACCAGAGACCCTCCATGCTGTAACTTTACGGGCTGTTACACTGTCTCCCACTCCCCCTGCTCCTTCGGCACTTCCCCCCTCCCTCTCCCTGCTGTATTCTCCCACAGTGAGAGGACGAAGTGCTACTGCACAGTGTAACAACGTGTGAAGCTACAGCACGGAGGGGCTCTGGTAACACCCTTGGAAACCCTTCTGGCTCATTAGCACTATTTTAAAAGTTGATTTTAGAAAGAAAAATTGACAAATATAAGAAGATTATCATGATGGGTTTATCATGATGGATTTTGATGGTAGATTTAATTTAATCACCAACGTGATCCATATGCAAAAATTTGGGATACTTGTTTTAAAGTTAAGAAACCCAAATTTCCCAAATTGTATCCATTGCATTATCCATTTGTATATATTGCACTTTATGGGGGTCATTTACTAAGGGGCCGATTCTCATTTTCCCGACGTGTTACCCGCATATTTCTGATTTGCGCCGATTTTCCCGGAAGACCCGAATCCACCGCACAGAACGCGCCGCTGGATCGCGAATGGGCCGGGTAAGTATATCTGCCCCTTTATGTTGCTTTTTCTCTTTTATGTTTTCTCATGTTCCATTGACTCCTACGTGGAGCTGTTTGTTTATGGACGTCCATCACTTCCATTACACGGTATCCTGCTGCCTGACGGCTCTGCTAGTATAAGGAAATCCTTTAATCCCAGCCCTTAAGGACGGAGGCAGAGATCCTCCACTGTGTTACTTGTGGCTGAGGGAAGAGGTGTAATCCTTCTCGGGGTTGTTATACAAAGTGTTGCATATTCTATTATTACCACATCGCTCACTGGGTTTATACGGCCGGCGGACGCCCTACATATGTCATCATTATACAAATCCTACACACTGTAGGGTAATCATCACCTTCCTTATGTATGATCTGTCCCGGCATGTGGTCGTCAGTGGATGGAATAACTCGGGGAGAGGCAGAATTCAGGATACAAATGTTACATATTGTTACTGTTCTGTAGGCAATTTCAGTAACAAAAAGTATCGACCCCTTTGGTGCTTGAAATGGCGACCAAATTACTTGTCCGACAACTTTTCCAGAACTAATATAAGTTGGTACAAAATTATTTGTCATGTGTAATACAAGTTTTTAACCGGCAGGGGTTTTGTTCATTTTGGTAACTTACCGAACTTACCCTAAGCTGCAATGACTAAGGAAGGCCATTATACAGAGAATGGCGCTGTCTGCTTCCTGTTCCAATCTCTGTTTATTGGCTGTTAAGAACAGCTGATCTGTAGGGGCACTGGATGGTGGCCTCTCACCTGATTTAATGTTGGTGACCTCAGGATACATTATAAAAACCCCTTTAACAGTTCAAAGTCCATACCAGAAGCATGAAGACCTTGTGTCTTTGCCTCTCCTTCCTTGACCCATATATTAATTTCCTGTACCACTCTGGGGTAAATTTTTTAGAGCCGTTAGACAGGAGTTCTTAAACTAAAATTAAGGTTGTAACCAAGTTGATTGGGTTCTCTCTCTCCAAGGGCACGTAATCTTCCTTTGCGGGGTCCATGGCCAGATCTTACTGGGACCGGAGTCTAAGTGGCACCCGGTTTTCACCAGAGCCCGCCGCAAAGCCCGCCGCAAAGTTGGATTTGCTGCGGCGTAGTACCACCAGGTCGTTCCACAGGTGCGACTTTGCCCGCGGTGGCAGCCAAGGCATGGTACAGAAACGTAAGGCAAACTTCTGGTTGTGGACAGGCAGGAGGTCGAGACAGGCAGCACAGGATCAATGTCAGGAACAAAGCAGGAGGTCAGGGCAGGTGGAACATGATCAGAGTCAAATACAGAACCGAGGTCACAAAGGGAATTTGGAAACACCACAGAACGCATAGAAAGCTTTCTCAAATGCTCTAGGTACTAAGATCAGGCAGGGAATGCTCCGAGAGTCCCTCTTTTATGCACTTCCAGGGGACATCCAGCACCAATCAGCAGTGCGCTGGCCCTTTATATCTTTGAGTGCCAGCGCGTCCGTGTCCCCACCTCCTAGGGATGCAGGAGCCCGAACCGGAGCGAGGACGGGTAAATGGCGCAAGCGTGGTGCCGGCAGGCAGCAAGGGGCACAGGTGAGCCATGAGACATTCTCCTTATAATCACCAAAGGGGTTGTGCTATCTATCCAACCAACCCACTGTGCTATCTAACCAATTTGGCTTTAGGGACCTTTTCACTCTTTCACCTCAATACAGGGATCTGGACTTGGCTGCAAAGGGATTACAAGGCCACTACTTCCGATATGGATAGCAGCTGTCCTAGCACAGAGACACTGCTGAGTGTAGGGGTGGCCGGACCCCCTGACACTGCGGGCCCCTTAGCAGCTGCTATCGCTGCTGCCACTGCAGTTAAGCCCCTGAGTTTGCAGTCAGGGCAGTAGGCAAGTAAAGAACTCAATAATATACAGAGAGTTGTTGCAGAGGTTCGGGAATAAGTTTGGGTCGAACGCAGAGATTAACAGATCAGGATTGTGGTCAGAGAGTCAGGGTCAAACACTTGAAATCTACAGACCCATTACCAATCACACCTTCACTAGGAGCCCATAGGAACATTGATGCTCAGGCTACTTAAATTGGGGAAGATGCCTATTTTATCTTTAGGTGTACATGAGAGGTTTGGCATTGAATATAGTGGCAGAAGACACCCACGCCCTATAATCTAAGGGAGTGGCCCACAGACAGGCAGAATTTGCATAGTAAAACAGGGGGCATGGCGACCACCACAAAATATCTCCATTACACACTAGCACCTTGACCCAAATCCAAACCAGTCATATGACTATCACAGGGATTACGCTAAAATTTCATGAGATTTCCAAGGTGGCTCCAGTCAGATGTTGTTCCATGATGTTAAGACCATTCGAGAAGACTTGTTGGATGATGAGGTCTCAATCATGCCCCAAGCCTTGTTCTAAATGTTCCTATGATCTTTACAAAGAGTAGATGTCTTTCTGTGATGGCTTATTAGGAAGACTCTAGAAATAGAGAGCTTGAAGGTAGATTGTTGGGGATGATGGTCCATTCAATGGATTGTAATAACCTGTTGTGCACTGATTCTTCTTGTAGGCTCTCTGATATCTCTCAGGTCTTGTCCTAATCGATCCAACACTCGTATACGGTGGTTGTACGTCTGTAATGCTCTAGAAGGATCCCATGGAAGGATCACTTTTCTCTATGTGGACTTGTTATAGGAAAAAGAATGATCCAACTAGGATGAAGTATCTTCATGTTCCTCGCCTTAATCTTATTCTGCTACATTGTAAGCACGGGTTGTAAGATGATGATGACCCCAGGGAGTTCTCAGGCTGTCATCACAATGTCTGACGATCATCACTACTATAACCAGGAGCAGGATGGAGGGTTATCTCAGGAGTCACAGGCCGGGGCTATCAGCAAACCACGGGGCATTGCACTCCTGCACTTTGGAGAGGATCTTCCTGTTCTGTTCATGTGTCAGGACTTGCATACCACTAACAACTGGAATTCCACCTACTGTAAACATCTGTGCCGAGCAGAACTCCTGTGTGACCACTGGAAATGCTTCAGTGGAAATTATTGTGAAATTATGAAGATGTATGTGTTGTATGTACAGCCTTCTGGCTAAGTATAGAAGAACCTTCACAATGGATGTTCTTCTCGCTTAATTCTTGATGGATCCCAGAGGATTGAGACGTAGGACCGTGAAGCAGGTCAAGATAACAAGAACTTAGATGAAGAAACTTTATTCAGTTATTGGGGGTCATTTACTAAGGGCCCTAATCGCGTTTTCCCGACGTGTTACCCGAATATTTCCGATTTGCGCCGATGTTCCCTGTATTGCCCCGGGATTTTGGCGCACGCGATCGGATTTTGGCACATCGGCGGTGGCATGCACGCGACGGAAATCAGGGGGCGTGGCCGAATGAAAACCCGTCGGATTTGGAAAAACCGCCGCATTTAAAAAACAAAAAGTGTCACGGAACTTGCACTTACCTTCAGCAGGAATAGGCCGGTGAACTTGAGTGCATTTCAGCGGACTTCAGCGCAGCAGCGCCACCTGGTGGACGTTGGAGGAACTGCCTTAATAAATCCCAGCCGGACCCGAATCCAGCGCAGAGAATGCGCCGCTGGATCGCGAATGGACCGGGTAAGTAAATCTGCCCCATTGTCTTTACTCATCATTTGTAGCCAACCTGCGGTTATAAAAACGGATACATTTGGAAAATATGTGTGAAATAAGTAAAAGGTTGACTTATTTTACATGGACAATCGATTTTAGACGGCGGGAGCTCTTACAGTCAGCTGATCCATGGGGTCACCACAGAACAGCCTCCCCCGTTGACCAGATATAGCACCCTACTTTTAGTAGTGGCTGTGACTAGTATTGCTGCTTGCTAGAGATTAGTTCCATATACATTAATGGGGCTAATGCATAGTACTACTAGGAACAGCCACTATCAAAAGTGCAGCGCTACGGAGCTGATTGGCCAAGGAACCAAGAGTCCGTCCATATCTATTCTCATGTTGAATGTGTATCGTTACGTTTTTGAAATTTTTGATGACAGCATTAAATTCAAGGGTTTGAAATATTGATGATCCATGTTTAGGATATATCAATAATATTAGATTGATGGGCACCAACACCCAGACCCCCAGCAATCATCTTCTGAAAGGAGGAGCAGATCTATGGTTTTTCTGCTTCTGCTTCCTTAGTCACATGACTTGGATGTGATTTAGTCACATTTATGTAAATGAGTCCGAGCTACAATACCAGTAACAGCCACTATACAATATGTGGCACTGTCCCAGTTAAGACTAGGGATGAGTGGACCCTGAGAAGGGTTCAAAATCAGACCCGACCCATAGCCCCAGTAAGACCCGTGATAGGTCGCTGCCACCGATCAATGATGTTAACTGTTTAAATGCTGGCGGCATTAAGGAGTAACTGTCATTTCAGATGATTTTTGGTATAGTGTACAGGGGAGTGAGTATTTTTCTAATAAACTTCATTAAGAAATTCTCCTTAGTTTGTAGAAACAGACTGCAATGTGCCCCTTAGTTACAATGTTACTTCTCTGTTGTTATGGTAAATCTGTCCACCAGATCTCTCTTCTCTCCTGTTTGTTACGCTGCTTTTAGCAGTGATTGTTAACCATTTCTCCTCTCTCTCTGGCTGTGGTATGCTGTGGGCATTATTTTCAAAGATCAAGTGAAAGTTCTGAAAGCTCCCTTCACAGAGCTGTGTAACCAAACACAGGGAGATTAGATGTAAGCTCGTGCAGCCTCCATAGACACACACTATTCAGGCTGGAATACACATCTCTATGGGAGGGAGTAGCTTGTTAATTTACAAACTAAGCAGAATTTGTTAATGAAGTATATTAGAAAAATGTTCACCACATCCCTCCACACTTCATATAAAAATTATCTCAAATGATGACTACACTTTAAATCTATGGGGCACATGCTCTTTGGCACTAACACTCTGGATCAATTTAAATGCCAGCGACAGCTAATGCCCACGATGGGTGCCAGCACCGATTGAGCCTTTTATCAAAGGTGCACTAGACTGAATCCGGACCTGAACATCTGATGAAGTTAAGCTTTGGGTTGGGACCGGGGGAACTTTGTGATTTGGGTCCATTAAATACTAGATAAGGGTATGGTGCTTGTAGTAGACTCTTCAGTAAGGGAACCGCATGTTGGACCCCCCACATTTCCTATACAGATTGATTAAATGTAAATGATGAGCGATCAATAACCCGGAATACTCCTCTAAATTCAGATGCCGACTTACCATCTAAAATATAGACTTCATGTCCGAGACTGTAATATGTACCTGTGGTTAATATGGTTTCTACTTTCCTCACCAACCCATTACCCGGACCCCCACAGCACCAGCCGGCTCCAGGCTCACTGCATTGCCTTGTATAAGATAAGCCCCTCTTGAATTGCCTTATACAGAAGACAGACATGAAGGTTTCCCTATTGTTTGAAATCCCATCTAAACAAAAGTGAATGCATTAGCCAGACCCCTCGATAATGTGGAGACAAACCCTACTGGATATGGACACTGCCCTCTCTATGTAATGGGGGGGGGGGGGTAGATCACAATAAATCAACATTTCGCTCCCTAGTAATAAAATGATCACGAGCCGGTGGCACGAGCCAAGAAGTCGCGGCTACTCCGAGCAGCTGACCGCCCTACCGCCTGCCCTGCCCGTAACTCTTATAGAAGGATGGGTTACTCCCCATGAATCTCCTCCTTCTGTGATTTTCTTGGCCTGTAATTCATTGAGTCATGTGAGGTTACAATTAAAAAACTGCAAATGTGTGAGCCTTGGGGAAAAATTCATGGGACAGACAAAAGATATAAACATAATGGGGTTCATTTACTAAGCGTCCGCGGCCGCGATTCCGTCGGGTTTCCCGCATATTTCCATTTTGCGCCGAATTGCTCCAGGTTTTTGGCACACGCGATCGGATTGTGGCGCATCAGCGCCGGCTTACATGCGACAGAAAACGGGGGCGTGGCCGTCGGACAACCCAACGGATTCGGACAAACCGCAGAATTTAAAAGCGGAATTGTGTCGCAAGATCTGTACTCACATGCACCGGGAAGAAGAAGGTGAACTCAGGCCGATCTCAGCGTGGAAGCGACACATGCAGGAAATTGGACGCACAACCTTGGTGAATCGTGGCAGACCCGAATCCTCGTCAGATAATGAACCGCGGGATCGCGACAGGACCGGGTTAGTAAAGGTGCCCCAATGAGAAGGTATCCATAGCCTCAACATTAGCAAGACCCCTGGAACCAGAGGATGGAACAGGAAGGAGACGGCACTGTTCACTGTGTAGTGGTCACACCGGGTTACTGCACATCGGCTTCCATAAGCTTTGATGCAACCTGCAGAGAGATGCATCAGAGCGCGATCCTGCGGATACTCCTGAGTGAGATGGAGAGTTATGGAGCGGATCCTCCTCTACTCATTGGGGCACATTTACTTACGCGGTCCTGTCGCGATCCGGCGGTGCGTTCTCTGTGGAGGATTCGGGTCTTTCAGCGATTCACTAAAGTAGTGCGCCTGATGTCCACCAGGTGTCGCTGCTGCGCTGAATTTCGTCTGAGTGCACTGAAGTTCATCGTCCTACCCTGGGTGCAGGTAAGCGTGTGTCAAGCGACACTTTTTAAAAAAAAAAATACTGCGTTTTTTTCCGAATCCGTCGGGTTTTTCTTACGGCCACACCCCCGATTTCTGTCGCTTGCACGCCAGCGCAGATGCGCCACAATCCGATCGCGTGCACCAAAAACCTGGGGCAATTCAGGGAAAATCGGTGCAAAATCGGCTGCTAAATAATATTGGATACGTGTCATATTAAACTAGTGTTGCCCATCATGTACACCTCCAGCATCTTATTATGAAGCCATGGATGAAGGTGAGGCTGCTGGTGCCGAGAAGCAGCCATGTCCTCCTGGTCCCCTGTAATAGCGGCCCCTCCGCAGCATCCCGTGTGATCCTCCTCGTGTTTGGATTATGAAGGACTATCCTCTTACACAGAATATAAATAAGTCCTGTGGTTTCAAGTTCAGTCACAATTATAAATAAATGGAGGATACGGGAATTGGACGGCGCTGAAAATTTATTCTGTGTAAATGTCAATGTCCAGTGGAGCCGTCTAAGTGTCACGAAACGTAATAACATAATGAGATAATTGAGCTGCGGCAATAATGTAAGCCAGACACAATGTGGGGGGGGAAACATCATGAGAAAGTCAAGCCGCAAACATAGATCAGCGCCTGCTGCAAGACTACAACTCCCAGCATCCACTGACAACCACAGTCAACAAACGCAGTAGAACTTCAGTCTGAATGATTCCCTAAAATTAACTATGGGAGCCTGTTCCACACAGGCTATTCTTGAGGGTAAGGAGAAGGCATCATAGTTACTGCTGATGAATAGACAGGCTCCTTTAACACAGTTATAATGAAGAAGATGCAGAGCAGCCTCCCTGACTGTTTACTTATGCTACTTTAATTTCTTTAGACAAATATAATGAGATGGATAATCACACAGTCATCCAAGCAGGCAAAGTATCAGTGTTATCCACACCCAGGGCTTCTCTACTGGAGAAGTCAGTCAGCTACAAGGGCGGCATCCAGGAACAGTCTTAACAACCATTGCTCACTTCACTCAGGGCTGGTTAAACTTTCTCCTCTGATTTATAGTGCCTATATCTATTTGTGTTTTACCGGACCTGTACCCATTCCTGAGACTGATCCAGATCCCCAAACCTGTACCTGAGCCTGAATACAGCCTGATCTGAAACCATGAACTTCTGCCTGATTTGCAATCCTGAGCTCCAGCCAGATATAGAGCCCTGAAACCCAGCCTGTTCTGTAGCTCTGAACCTCAGGCTGATCTGGAACCCTGAATCTCATCCTGATCTAGAACCCTGAACCACAGCCTGATTTGCAACCCTGAACCCCAAACAGATCCAAACCCTGAACCTGTATTTCCGCCTGAATCCTGCCTGATCCAGAACTATGAATACTCAACCTGAGCTGCAATCCAGAACCCATAACTGACCTGAACCCCCATCATTAGCCTGACCCTGAAGCTGTACCCTGATCCTATTCCCTAATTCTGTATACTTGTCTGTATCACTTGCCATTTGTTTCTGTACCTCGCTGCCCTCTTGGTGCTTTTTGGGTTACACTTTCCTCGCTTGTGTCTGTCTATTTATCTGTCTGTCTCTCCGTTCTCTTGCCATTTGTTTCTTGCTCGTACTTTGCAGCCTTCTTGGTTCTGTTCTGTTTATTCTTTGCTTACCTTTGTCTACTTACCTGACTCTCCATTCATTTTACAGAGTCTAGATAGTTTTCAGGTTGACCGTTATTTTAAGCGAGGCAATTAGGAAGGGAATTGGGGTCTGAGTGAGCTCTGGGCCGGCTCCTCTTTCTATCACTTGATACAAGGATTGCATTATTCGAGGTGTCTGTGATGTTGTGCTGAGGCATCATGAGATTAATAATAGCACGGAGATAGAGTAACTGTGAAGGCGGTGTCTGATCAGATTAGACAAGGGGCTACACTCCAAGGGATGAGATTTTTTTTGCTGGAGATAGTATGTTAAGGGTTAATACTTCCACAGCATCCTGACACCCTGTGATATTGTCCTGATCATGGAAAGGCGGGGGGTAGTTTCGGGGTTGTAGTCTAATTCTAGCATTACAGAATCAGTTTAGGGGGATAAGGTCCAATTCCTGCATAATTATCTGCTATATCAAAGGCTGCGGCAAATTGTATCCGACCAGCGTTCCGCACAATTGCTTAACTGTTTGTATAACGATTCCAGGTATGAAACGTATTGAAAGTGACTGAGAAAATTGGATTTCTTTCCATAATTGTGGATCTGGATACATTTTCCAGGATTTTGTACGGTGTGAGCGGGGACTGGGAATATTATGGGATTATTGTCATTTTTTTTTATGGTGCTGAAATATTACTCATCCAGGGAATTGACATATTCTCGCCAGAGAAGCTTCCAATCTAATTTCCTAAATGTATGAAAAGATGAAAGGAAAATATATAAAGCCCCAAAAATTTCAGATTTATAAGGATTTAGGATTTTGTCCTGTGCTATGTGAACAAATCCTTATTGCCCTATTAGGGTGAATTGACATGTGGTCCAATCATTGCAGACGATTATGGGATGGATCTGGTTTTTAAGTTGATGAAATCTCTGCTATGTGTGAATAGACCCCTTGGGGGATTTTGTACACCATCTGTGTATAAACCTGACCACGGAGAGTCATCAAAGGTGTCAACCAGGAATTGGTATAGATCAGTGGTGGCGAACCTATGGCACTGGTGCCAGAGGGGGCACTCAGAGCCCTTTCTGTGGGCACCCGGGCCATCACCCCAGCACACCAGACAGAACTCAAAGAATCTTCCTGCAGTTCCAAGCAACTTAAAAGATGCTGCTTTCCGTCATATTTTGATACTTACTTTGCTGCTTGGGACTGTAGGAAGAGGGAAAATGAATATACAGGGCCGAATTATCTTTGGAGGACCTCCTGCTGGCTCCTACAGGACTACAGAGGGACACTGGAAAGAAGCTAAAATCATGCAAATTTTCCATCTTTCTACTGTGTTGCTGTCCTCAGGAGGCCAATATGATTGAAAGTTGTTGCAGAACAGGGTGCAATAAGTTAATGCTTTCATTTTTGGTTGGCACCTCGCAATAAATAAGGGGGGTTTTGGGTTGCATTTTGGCACTTGGCTGCTAAAAGCTTCGCCATCACTAGTATAGATCATAATGAGCCAACACCTAAGAAGTTGGCCCCATGTCGTGATCTTTATCTGTATCGCTATCTGTAGACCTCAGTTTTGCCCCAGACTCAGTGTTTGCCCCAGCAAACAATAGTCATTCTTGACCAGCCCCTTTAAAGAAAACCTACCACCATGGATCTACCTATTAAAGTAGATCGGGTGGTAGGTGCCTCTATTGTACGTGAGGAGAGCCCATTTAAGGGCTAATCCTTACGCCCCCTGTATCTTTTTAAAACTTTATTTGTGGTAATATGCTAATTTTCAAAAGAGGCTACTGGGGCGTGGAGTAGCCGGAGCTGAGGCTACACGGAGCAGCTACTCTATGCCCCAGTAGCCTCTTGCGGTTTTCCTACCCTGACATCTTCCGCGCGCAGCTCCTTGTAGGTTCCGTGGTGGTAGGTTTCCTTTAAATGTAACTATCCTATGAGGAAATTTTATATGGTGTGAGGGTGGATGTGGTGAACATTTTTCTAATATATTTTATTAAAAAATTCAGTTTAGGTTGTAAAAAAATTAAGCTCCTCCCACCCAAAGAGAGTATTCCTGCCTGTAGAGTGTTTATCTATGGAGGCTGCATGAGCTCACATCTAATCTCCCTGTGAGAAGATTCTGAGTTGGGATGATTAACTTCTTCACTTTCAGCTTGATCTTTCAAAATAATACAGTCAGGGAGAGAGGAGAAATGATGAACAGTCACTGCTCACAGCTGTGTAACAAACAGAGAGATCTGTTTTCAATCTGGTAGACCGATTTACTATAGCAACAGAGAAGTAATATTGTAACTAAGGGGAACATTGTAGTCCGTTTCTTTACAAACTGAGCAGAGTTTCTTAATGAAGTTTATTAGAAAAATGTTCACAACATTCTCCCCACCACACACACACACAGAATATCAAAATCATCTGAATTAATGGTTACTCTTTAAGCACAATATAATGGGGATCTACTGGCTTTATTTACTGCTGGTCACCACTAACTGTTGGTCGAAGAATCAATGTCAGTAGCTACTCATCAGTGGTTACTTCCACCCTATTTGGACATCCTATTTAAAAGATTTTTCCATAGTAAAAAAATCAAAAGGGAACTCGACAGTATTAAATTGTTTTACCGACTGCTCCCAAAGCTCCTGATACTGACTTTAACCGAGCTCTTGGGTGTTTACCAAAACCACAGGAAATGCTAATAGCTCAGCCAATCAGAGGTTAGAGGGAGGACCTGTGTTAGTGGATGATCACTGATTGGCTGAGCAGCCCAATTAGCATTCCAATTGGCACAGGGACACACCCAGGAAGCTCAGGGTATCTGGGACAAACATTGAACCAGAGCATGGGGAAAGCAGAAACACTATATGAGGTTTTTTTTAATTTTATTGTCCTAATGTAGAGTCCATTTTTCTGTAATTATTTTACCACTTGAAACCCCCTTTAACAATGTCACATTCATAGGAGACCTCTCCTTCAAACTGCATTAGTATTGTGTATTAGGCAAATATGTGTACACATGACACGGTTGATCTATTGGAAAAACGGGGTCCTTTGCCCTGATTTCACTTTTTGCTAAGTCAGCAGAATTGAACTTAGCAAAAGGTTTAATCACC
>WNYA01003529.1:0-24624 GCA_019512145.1 Engystomops pustulosus
CTTACAATGGAAAGTGCTGCAGCTTTTATAATTAACTTCATTTATTTTTTTTTCTCAAACTTTCTTGGCATTTGCACAATCTCTGCTTTCCATGAGTGAAAATTGTGTCCTGAACATCCAGAAATCAGCGCAGACCGAGCGCTTCTCACAGCTGAAGGTTTGTCGCAATGTATCGTGTCCAGCTAGTTCTATTATGTGAACGCCCTGGACACTTGATATCGTTTTACCTGCGCTAATACATTGTAACAAACTACAAAAGGACATCGGTTTGTGCTGTCGATGTGTTCACCTCACGAGATATTTTGTAACAAACCATCAGCTCTGAGAAGACAAGTGAGTGAGGATCTGGGGCGTATTCACACTTGCAGTTTTATGGATGACGTTTTGTGACCATATGTCTGATAACACATAATTCACATGTAAAAACCTAGTGGACCCTGGCATCATATGGGAATGTTCCTATTCACTGAGGGCAAGCAGAGATGTGAGGACCTGCATTGCCTGGACGCTGGAGCAGGCAGCGCTCTTATCTACATCTCGCTGTCTTGTTTGATGGTCTCCAGCGCCCGCAGCTTCTTATCGGCCGCCCTCGGCGAGGATATCTCCGGTGAGAGAGGAGAATCGGATGTGGTGGAGTGACGGGAGAAGGATTTGTCATGTGGCGGAGCGAGCGGCGTGCGTCTATTACCGCTCAGATCTCTGCCGGCTCCGCGCTGATGAGACATTACAAGCCTCCGTGTGATGACAGCCGCTCCGCCAGCCCGGCTCCTTGTCTCCTCCATGTGTCAGACAGCCGGATTAAAATGCTAGCGGTGACAGGCGGGCGAGCGCGGGGCAGACATGTCTGACACAAGTAACAATCCAGAGCTGTCAGGCCCCCGCTACACCGCCAACATCTCCTCTGCTACATCAGCCGAGCCGGCAACGAAAGGTCTGCACCAGAGAAAGGTCCTGCAGGTCCCTGCTATGGCCCTCACGGGACTTATTGTTCTGGGGTCTGTATAAAATAGAAGCCGTATTAAAATTGCAGCAGTTTTTCTGCTCCGCCCCCCCCCCCCCCCATCCCCCACACGTCACAACTACAACCTTCGGCACGTGGAATCTGCGGATCCCTTAGCAGTGAATCTCGTACGCGATCTGCTGCTGGAACAGGAAACCTTGATTCAGGAAAATGTCATTGATCGGCCGCTCCTCCTCCAGCGTCTGCGTCCCTTGCTCTTGGAGGTCATCTGTCAGCTCGGTCAGAGCGGTGAAGCTGCTCATCCCTTCCGGATCTTTGTACGTCGGGAAATGAGCCTTGTTTCTGTCTATGACAAACATCTCGTGTCCACGTTCATCCCGGTACTCCTCCAGCTGGGCGAAGGTGGTGGGCCCATCGGAGTAGTCATTGACGTAGAGGATGTTCTCCTCCTTTTTGGACTTTTTTCTCTTGTGGTGCCTCCTGTAGATCATGACGATGAGCAGCATGGCGGTGAGGGCCAGAAGGGAGATGCCAATGGCGATGGCCGTCTGAGTTGCCATGCTCAGTGCAGTGAACTCCATGCTCTCCATGTCATACAGAGGCTCCTGGCTGATATCCACCGAGGTGTACGAGCGGGACTGCTGGTTGGACAGGTTGACAGTCAAGTGGAACAAGACCTTGGCTGTGCCCCCGGGATTAGAGGCTACACATTCGTACTTCCCGGCGTGAGACATGGTGATATTATTCAGGGAGAGCATCCCACTCCCCGTGTCAGAGTCAAACTGCTCCCCCACGCTTCTCTCACTCAACTCAAAGATTCTGCTGCTGGTGGACTTGAGGTTTCCTCTCGGAGGACTTGTGCGGGCGTGGGCAACTTTCCTCCAAGTAACCACTGGCTGCGGATATCCTGTAGCTCGACAGGAGACCCTGAGCTCATCCCCAAGACGGGCTGTAAGCTCCATGGGGTCCACAAGTACTACAGGAGGGATACAGATGAGGCTGTTACCCGAGATATCCAGCAGGCTCTGGTGGGACAGCCGTGGGGGCTCGGAGCAGATGAGTTTTTTGTCAAAAGAGGTTAGAAGACGTTTCCCCTCCTCCTTCATCCAGGCCCGGAGCCAATGGAGGGCACAGTCACATCTCCAAGGGTTTTCTGAAAGAGAAGACAGTGGACTGTGAGATTAGTGACTGCACCCTGCACATGACATGCTTCTAGGTCTGATCCTGCCTAATAACAGAGGCTGAACATTTCTGAGGAACGCTGCAATCAATATTATTCCAATGCACTGACCTGCTGATGGCGCTATGGCGTGTGTGAGGCAGGACTACACTATAGTTACTGTGATGTGGGATCACTGGAGGCCCCCTACCTGTCAGTCGGAGCACTTGCAGGCTGATCAGAGGCCGTAGAGCTGCACGTCCTATGGTCCGCAGATTGTTCCTGCTAAGGTCCAGCAGGGCGAGTGAGGAGAGTCCGGAGAAGGCCTGCTCCTGCAGCGTTTCTATGTCATTCTCCTGCAGATGCAGCTCCTGGAGTCTCTGCAAACAATAAGAGCACAGGTGATTCACACTAGAGCAGTGTCTATAACGGACGGGGATTTTCCAATATTCATGTGCAGAATGCTTGGCCGGGCGTCCCTGCTGCAGGGCACCATCACACAACGGAGATGGAGAGCAGATGATACAAGAGTGGGACTGGAAGGTTGTTATAGTGCAGTGAGTGGAGCCTATTGGATCTCATGGGTTACTCATGGGTCTGGTGATAGATCGGTGGCCAGTCCGTATGTTACATGCAAATTACACAACTTGTTCCTCATAGGCTACCAGTCTGATGGCCGCTGTTGGACGCATTGGTCTACCTGCAGGTCAGAGAAGGTGTATGCCGGCAGCCTGGTGATTTGGTTTCCCGACAGGTAGAGGACCCTCAGGTGCTCCAATCCTTTGAAGATGCTACTGTTGATGAGATGGATGCGGTTTCCATTGAGAGCGAGTTCCACCAGATGCTGCTGAGCCTTGAAGGCTCCGGGTTCAAGGCCTGAGATGGTGTTATTCTGGATATACAGATACTGTAGTCCCGATAACGTGGAGAGGTCCTGCTGCTGGATCTGAGATATTACATTATCCTGCAGGAACACGGTCTGAGGAGAGAGAAGAGAAGCTTATATGTGGGACCACCTGCCCCCCTCCAGAGCTGCCCTGTCATACGTGTGCTCGTCATGTATACCCACCTTCACATGGAGCCCCTATGTATATAAGGATGTGTATCATACTCTTAATGCATTGACCCTCAGCCATATAGTCTCAATTTCAGAAAGATGAGAGGAATTTGTCAGCACAGATGTGGATCCTCTGACAAACATCACCCGGCTCCACCATGCCAAGGGCCAACCTCTGCTGCCTGGACGTGCCAACATCAGGGTCCTCCAAAGTAATTTCACCGTGTAGGAGGCTGAACGCTACTTACACCCTGATGGAGATAAACCTTCCTGTAGGATGGTTAGATTTCCTATAGTCTGATTATCATCATCTCCAGATACCACAAATCACCTACAAGAGGAAGACTTTCCATCTCGTGGAGCTCCCCTGGCATTGAGTCTACATCTCTGCAACCATTATGCAGATCGATACATTTCTTCCTCGCTTAATGTCACACCTGAGCTTAGAGATGAGGGACGTGGAGACCAGGATAAGCCGTGTGGGGACATACGTTATTATTACACTCGCTGAGTTGTATCTACAGAAGAGATAATGGCGCACCTGAGTGGACGGGTGGATGTTGGCAGGGATGTTCTTGAGACCCTTGGACCCGCACTCCACGGTCATGCTGTAGCATCGGCACTCGGCTGGGCAGCCACGAGCGGGATGACTCAGGAACGTCGGGAGCAAAATGGCGACAATGATGAGCGAACAGTCTGCTGAGGCCATCGTACCACGGCTGCCGAGAGAGAAGAGCCACAAGTTATACTCAAAACACGTCATGCAATATGGTCTCATTTGGGTCTTGGCACCAGCACATGATGAGAGCAAACAGCTGCCCCTACAAGAAAACCTACATAGCAGCAAATCCACTAAATGTCAAATTAATCTCTCTGGGGCACAACCGAGGGGCAAAGATGTCTCCACGACAAAGAATCCGACGGCTCAACCTGCACAAGATCCCGAGCCCTGGCAATAATGAGACGCCAAGAACTCAAAGGTGATTTATACATCAAACAAGACACAGGCAGGAATCGTAACATATCATACATCATACAAAAGGTCCATACTTACCAGTGCAAACCCCAAAATACTATAACAAGTATTTTATACTATACTATAATAAGAATATAACTACTATAATACTGCCCCCTATGTACAGGAATATAACTACTATAATACTGCCCCCTTTGTACAAAATAAACTACTATATACTGCCCCCTATGTACAGATATAACTACTATAATACTGCCCCCTTTGTACAAGAATAAACTACTATATACTGCCCTATGTAAAGAATATAACTACTATAATACTGCCCTCCCCTTTGTTACCGAAGTATATAAGAATATAACTACTATAATACTGCCTCCTATGTACAGGAATATAACTACTTAATACTGCCCCCTATGTACAGGAATATCACTCATAATACTGCCCCTATGTACAGGAATATAACACTATAATACTGCCCCCTCATATGTACAGAATATAAACTACTATAAACTTCCCCTTGTACAAGAATATAACTACTATAATACGCCTCCTATGTACAAATATAACTACTATAATACTGCCCCCTATGTACAGAATATAACTACTATAATACTGCCTCCTATGTACAAGATATACTACTATAATACTGCCCCTATGACAGGAATTAACTACTTATAAACTGCCCCTATGTACAGGAATAACTACATAATACGCCCCCTATGTACAGGAATATAACTACTATAATACTGCCCCCTTGTACAGGATATAACTACTATAATACTGCCCCCTAGTCACAGAATATAACTACTATAATACTGCCCCCTATGTACAAGAATATAACTACTATAATACTGCCCCCTATGTACAAGAATATACTACTATAATGACTGCCCCCTTTGTACAGAATATACCTACTTATATACTGCCCCCTATGTACAGGAATATAACTACTATAATACTGCCCCTAGTACAGGATGAATATAATCTACTATAATACTTCCCCCTATGTACAGAATATAACTACTAAATACTGCCCCCTATTTACAGGAATATAACTACTATAATACTGTCCCTATGTACAAGAATATAATACTATAAATATACTGCCCCTATGTACAGGATATAACTACTATATTACTGTCCCCTAGTACAGGAATATAACTATAATACTGCCCTATGTACAGAATATAACTACTATAATACTGTCCCCATGTCAGGAATATAACTATCATAATACTGCTCCCTATGTACAGGAATATAACTACTATATACTGATACTCCACCTATGTACAGGGATTAACACTATATTACTGTCCCCTATGTACAGGAATATAACTACTATAATTCCTGCCTCTATGTCACAGAATATAACTACTATAATACTGCCCTCCCCCTATGTAACGGGATATAACTACTATAATACTGCCCCTCTCTATGTACAGAATATAACTCTATAATACTGCCTCCTAGTACAGGATATAACTACTATAATACTGCCCCTATGTACAAGATATACTACTATAATACTGCCTCCTATGTACAAGAATATAAACTACTAATATAATACTGGCCCCCTATGTACAAGAATATAACTACATAAATAATGCCCCCTATGTACAAAAATATAACTATATAATACTGCCCCCTAGTACATATAAATTACTATAATACTCCGCCCCTGCTATGTACAAGAATATAACTACTTAACTGCCCCCTATGTACAAGAATATAACTACTATAATAACCTGCCCTATGTTACGAATATAACTACTATAATACTGCCCCCTATGTACAAAATAAAATAACTACTATAATACTGTCCCTATGTACAGAATATAACTACTATAATTACTGCCCCCATATGTACAGGAATATAACTACTATAATCGCCCCCTATGTACAAAATATAACTACTATAATACTACGCCCCCTATGTACAAGAATATAACTACTATAATACTGCTCCTATGTACAGGGTATAACTACTATAATACTGCCCCCTATGTAAAGGAATATAACTACTATAATACTGTCTCCTATGTACAAGAAATATAACTACATAATACTGCCCCCTATGTTACAAAATATACTACTATAATACTTGCCCTCCCCTATGTACAAGATATAACTACATAATACTGCCCCCTATGTACAAAGAATATAACATACTATAACTGCCCCTATGTACAAGAATTAACCCTATAATACTGCCCCCTATGTACAGAATATAACTACTATAATACTGCCCCTATGTACAAGAATATAACTACTAATAATACTGCTCCCCTATGTACAGGAATATAACTACTATAATACTGCCCCCTATGTACAGAATATACTACTATAATACCTGCCCTATGTACAATACTATAACTACATAATACTGTCCCCATGTTACAAGATATAACTACATAATACTGCCCCCTATGTACAAATATAATATATATACTTGCCCCCTATGTACAGAATATAACTACATAATACTGCCCCTGTGTACAGAATAAACTACTATAATACTGCCCCCTAGTGTACAGAATATAACTAACTAGCTATAATACTATCCCCCCCTATGTACAAGAATATAACTACTATATATACGCCCCTAGTACAGAATATAACTACTAGAATATGCCCCTATGTCAAGAATATAACTATCTATCAACCCTGCCCCCTATGTACAGGGATATAACTACATAATACTGCCCCCTATGTACAGAATATAACTACTATAATACGCCTCCTAGTACAGAATATAACACTATACTCCCCATTAACAGAATTACTAGATATCGCTTTTAATCGGAGTGGTGAAGTGTTTGGAGGATCGGGACGTACAGGACACAGAGGTTACATTTCTCCTTGGAGATGCTCCGGTCAGCGGTCCCTGTATATGATCGTGCAGGATGAAATCTTGGCTCCACGCTCGGTTACATGTGGGATGACAGATGGCCGGCGCCCCTGGGCCCAGTTGGCAACGTAGAACCTCTTGGCCCACTTTCGATTGGGGTGCGCTGATTTCAGGAGCGGATGAAGAGGCGAGATTAGACGTTCCTGCCAGAAGCGCTGGAGACGCCAATTGTTTTCTCAGACCAGATCTTACGATGAACCACGAATCCAAGAAAACGGCGTCTGGTTCAAAAAGTTCTAAAGTAATCCAACCTTCCCTTCTAGATTACGGTTGTAGATCTGGTACCGAGTGTCACAATTTTTCTGCTTGTGTCCATATCACGGTCACAGGGACGCCCCAGCCTCAGCCTGAGCCCCCCGGACCACTCGCCATTGAGGATTGGACATCTCTACCGTGTCCTCCACCAAACCTTGGAGGCCACCACCAGGAATCTGCCGGGAACGAAGAGCGAAAAACCAAACCAATCCGAGCAGCTGGAAGAAAAACCACGGATCCTACGAGGCCCCAAAACCCGACATTCTGGTGCGATAGCGCACAATCTCCAGGGGAAGTAACGTCCGCGGCGGCCGGCGCTATCAGAATTCGCGTATAACTACCGTACTAACGAGCGACCCCCCCAGCCTCTTACTGCACACTTCCCGGCTCACGTCGTCCTCGGATTAATTACATTTGTAGAAGAGGAAGATTCCGGCTAAGAACTAATGGATTAACCGCAGCCACCCACCTTCATCCGCAGCCGGAGAGGACTAGCGACTCCTTACACACCAACGTTACATCTCATTATTGGAAGACACGTGACCTAAAAACACTGCAGACACGGGTAGTCACTAGCCCCCCCCCTAACTACATGACACATTAACAGAGCTATGAAGAATGGCCTGCAGATCTGGATGTAACAGTAGGACCCGGAACGTTAATCTGGAAGCGGCTCATTGTGATAAGCTATGAATAGTGGCTGCAGATCTGGATTGTAACTAGAGGACCCGGCACGGTGGAATCCTGGAGCGGCTCATGTGTAAACTATGATCGTGGCTGCAGATCTGGATGTAACTAGAGGACCCCGCACGGTGTGATTCCTGGAGCGGCTCAGTGTGATATCTATGAATAGTGGCTGCAGATCTGGATGTACTAGAGGACCCGCCTGCACGGTGTAATCTGGAGCGGCTCAGTGTGATAGCTATGAATAGTGCTGCAGATCTGGATGTAACTAGATGACCCGGCACGTGTGTGATCACTGGAGCGGTCAGTGTGTGATAGCTATGAATAGTGGCTGCAGATCTGGATGTAACTAGAAGACCCGGCGCGGTGTAATCCTGGAGCGGCTCAGTGTGATAGCTATGAATAGTGGCTGCGATCTGGATGTAACTAGAGGACCCGGCACAGTGTAATCCTGGAGCAGCTCAGTGTGATAGCTATGAATAGTGGCTGCAGATCTGGATGTACCTAGAGGACCCGGCACGGTGTAATCCTGGAGTGTGGCTCAGGTGTGATGTTTATGAATAGTGGCTGCAGATCTGGATGTAACTAAGGACCCGGCAGGTGTGA
This sequence comes from Engystomops pustulosus, assembly GCA_019512145.1. Classification (NCBI taxonomy): domain Eukaryota; kingdom Metazoa; phylum Chordata; class Amphibia; order Anura; family Leptodactylidae; genus Engystomops; species Engystomops pustulosus. Next base: position 8,607 of record WNYA01003529.1, read on the forward strand.
TCCTGGAGCAGTCAGTGTGATAACTTGAATAGTGGCTGCAGATCTGGATGTAACTAGAGGGACCGGCACGGTGTGATCCGGGCGGCTTCAGTGTGATAGCTATGAATAGTGCTGCAGATCTGGATGTAACTAGAGGGACCCGCCCGGTGTATCCTGTGAGCGCTCAGTGTGTAGCTATGAATAGTGGCTGCAGATGGATGTAACTAGAGGACCCGCACGGTTGTTAATCCTGTAGTGGCTCAGTGTGATAGTATGAATAGTGGCTGCAGATCTGGATGTAACTAGAGGACCCGGCACGGTGTAATCCTGGAGCGGCTCAGTGTGATAGCTATGAATAGTGGCTGCAGATCTGGATGTAACTAGAGGACCCGGCACGGTGTAATCCTGGAGCGGCTCAGTGTGATAGCTATGAATAGTGCTGCAGATCTGGATGTAAGCAAGGACCCGCACAGTGTAATCCTGGAGTCAGCTCAGTGTGCATAGCTTGAATAGTGGCTGCAGAATCTGGAGTGTAACTAGAGGACCCGGCACGTGTAATCCTGGAGTGGCTCAGTGTGATAGTTATGAATAGTGGCTGCAGATCTGGATGTAACTAGAGGACCCGGCACGTGTAATCCTGGAGCGGCTCAGTGTGATACTATGAATAGTTGGCTGCAGATCTGGAATGTAACTAGAGACCCGTCACGGTGTAATCCTGGAGCGGCTCAGTGTGATAGCTATAGATATGTGGCTGCGATCTGGATGTCAGAGGACCCGCGCGTGTTAATCCGAGGCTCAGTGTGATAGCTATGAATAGTGGCTGCAGATCTGGATGTAACTAGAGGACCCGGCACGGTGTAATCCTGGAGCGGCTCAGTGTGAACAATGTCCTGTGAGATGTGGATAACATGAAGTGACATCCGGATAAATGTGGATCCTTCATGAAGGTGATTTCCCATTTACCTTTTTGGCGCTGATGGATGAAGCCTCCGGTTCCGTCCCCGCTGCCCCCGGACCTCCCCCCCCCCCCTCCCTCCCCCCATCCCCCTCTCTGCTCCAAAAGTACTGTAATAATCCGGCTGCAGTTATTAGAGCGTGAAAAATCTGCCAGATCCCGACACAGATTCCTCCAGGACCAAACACAGAAGAACGCTCCGACATCTACTGATCACAGGTCCCCCGCACCTCCCCCACCACAGACCCTGCAGAAAGGAGGGGGCGCAGGTATCCCCCGAATAACACTACAGCCCCCGACACTCATGTGCATCCATCCCAGGAGGTTCCCCCCATTCTTCTCTGTACATCTAGAGGCTGGAGGTTCCCCCATTCTTCTCTGTACATCTAAGGCTGAGGTTCCCCATTCTCTGTACATCTAGAGGCTGGAGGTTCCTCATTCTTCTCTGTACATCTAGAGGCTGGAGGTTCCCCCATTCTTCTCTTCTCTGTACATCTAGAGGCTGGAGGTTCCCCCATTCTCTCTGTACATCAGAGGCTGGAGCTTCTCGTTCACTGAGGCAGTTCCCCATTCTTCTCTTGTACACTAGAGGCTGGAGGTTCCCCCATTCTTCTCTGTACATCTAGAGGCTGGAGGTTCTCATTCTTCTCTGTACATCTAGAGGCTGGAGGTTCCCCCATTCTTCTCTGTACATTAGAGGCTGTATGTTTCCTTCCCCCATTCTTCTCTGTACATCTAGAGTGGAGGTTCTCCATTCTTCTCTGTACATCTAGAGGCTGGAGGTTCCTCCATTCTCTCTGTACATCTAAGGCTGGAGGTTTCCTCCATTCTTCTCTGTAACATCTAGAGGCTGGAGGTCCCTCATTCTTCTTCTGTACATCTAGAGGCTGGAGGTCCCTCATTGCTTCCTGTACATCTAGAGCTGGAGTTCCCCCATTCTTCTCTGTACATCTAGAGGCTGGAGGTTCCCATTCTTCTCTGTACATCTAGAGGCTGGAGGTTCCCCCCATTCTTCTCTGTACCTCTAGAGGCTGGAGGTTCCCCCCATTCTTTCTCTGTACATCTAGAGGCTGGAGTTCCCCCATTCTTCTCTGTACATCTAGAGGCTGAGGTTCTCCTCCATTCTTCTCTGTACATCTGAGGCTGGAGTTCCCCCATTCTTCTCTGTACATCCTGAGGCTGGAGGTTCCCCCATTCTTCTCTGTACATCTAGAGGCTGGAGTTTCCCCATTCTTCTCTGTTCATCTAGAGGCTGGCGTTCCCCCATTCTCTTCTCTGTACATCTAGAGCTGGAAGGTGCCTCCATTCTTCTCTGTACATCTAGAGGCGGAGGTTCCTCCTTCTTCTCTGTACATCGAGAGGCGGGGTTCCTCCATTCTTCTCTGTACATCTAGAGGCTGGAGTTCCTCCATTCTTCTCTGTAACACTAGAGGTAGTTCCTCCTTCTTCTCTGTACATCTAGGAGGCTGAGGTTCCTCCATTCTTCTCTGTACATCTAGAGCTGGATGTTCCTCCATGTCTTCTCTGTACACTAGAGGCTGAGGTTCCTCCATTCTTCTCTGTAACATCTAGAGGCTGGAGGTTCCCCCATTCTTCTCTGTACATCTAAGCTGGAGTTCCCCCATTCTTCTCTGTAACATCTAGAGCGCTGGAGGTCCCCCATTCTTCTCTGTACTCTAGAGGCACCAACTGTTCTTTCCATTGAGCTCCTCGAGGTGATTTTGGGACTCTCCGCCTGTCATGGAGGGTGGGTGGCCATGTCCTGGTAGTTAGAGGTTATTCAGAGCCTCCTAACCCTGCTGTCCCTTAAGTAACCCTGAGCTGTCCTCTGTTTTCCCTGTTTTCTGTTGCTTCATCTTTAGATTATTAAGTAATAAATTTTGAAGTTTATTAAAGTTAACTGATAAGTGGAGTATATTTCGGAGACAGGGTAGATATAATGTACGGGGGAGAATGAGCCACAGATATTATAATGTATGGTTAGCGGTGGATTCCTGCAGGGGTAGCCCCGTCCTCCTCTCCTCCTCCTCGCTGTGTGACATCTGGAGGCGCTGGACTGAGACTCAACACCATTTTTACTAATGGGCCATTATCTGCTCCATTGATTGCCGAAGTTACAGTCCTTGATAGTAACACGGATCGTTCACCACGCGCGCTCCTTATATCAATAGACCGGCAGAGCCTGATACACCGCGATATACAGCTCTACTCTGGATATGGAGATGGGAAAGCACCACAGGGAGTGTCCTCCTATCACTCCTAGGGGTGACTGTCCTATACCATGGCCCCACATCATCACACCCAGCAGGGGGCAGTGTGTCTCCTACACTACTAGAGTGACTGTCCTATACCATGGCCCCCACATCATCACACCAGCAGGGCAGTGTGTCCTCCTTATCACTACTAGGGGTGACTGTTCTAATACCATGGCCCCCAATCATCACACCAGCAGGGCAGTGTCTCCTCCTATCACTACTAGGGGTGACTGTCCTTAACCATGGCCCCCCCATCATCACACACACAGCAGGGCAGTGTGTCTCCTATCACTACTAGGTGGTGACTGTTCTATACCCATGGCCCCACATCATCACACCAGCAGGGGGCGATTGTGTCCTCCTATCACTACTGAGTGACTGTCCTATACCATGCCCCCACAATCCACATCACACCAGCAGGGGCAGTGGTGTCCTCCTATCACTACTATGGGGTGACTGTTCTATACCATGGCCCCACATCATCACACCAGCAGGGGCAGTGTGTCCTCCTATCACTACTAGGGGTGACTGTCCTATACCATGACCCCCACATCACACCAGCAGGGGGAAGTGTGTCCTCCTATCACTGCTAGGGGTGACTGTCCTATACCATGCCCCCACATCATCACACCGCAGGGGCAGTGGTTCCTCCTATCACTACTGGGGGTGACTGTCCTATACCATGGCCCCACATCATCACACCAGCAGGGGGCAGGTGTGTCCTCCTATCACTACTAGGGGTGACTGGTCCCTATACCATGGCCTCCACATCATCACCCATCCAGGGGGGCAGTGTCCTCCTATCACTCTAGGGGTGACTGTCCTATACCATGCCCCCACATCATCACACCAGCAGGGGGCAGTGGTGTCCTCCTATCACTGCTAGGGTGACTGTCCTATACCATGGCCCACCCATCACAGCAGGGGCAGTGTTTCCTATGACTGCTAGGGGTGACTGTCCTATACCATGGCCCCACATCATCACACCAGCAGGGGGCAGTGTGTCCTCCTATCACGGCAGGGGGACTGTCCTATACCATGGCCCCCACATCATCGCCCAGCAGGGGGCATGTCCTCCTATCACTACTAGGGGTGGCTGTCCTATACCATGGCCCCCACATCATCGCACCAGCAGGGGGCAGTGTCCTCCTATCACTACTAGGGTGCTGTCCTATACCATTGTCCCACATCATCACACCAGCAGGGGGCAGTGGTGCCTCCTTTCACACCTAGGTGACTGTCCTATACCATGGCCCCCACTCATCACACCAGCAGGGGGCAGTGTGTCCTCCTATCACTACTAGGGTGACTGTCCTATACCATGGCCTCCACATCATCACACCAGCAGGGTGCAGTGTCCTCCTATCACTGCTAGGGTTGATCTGTCCCTATACCATGGCCCCACATCATCACACCAGCAGGGGGGCAGTGTGTCCTCCTATTAAACCCCAGGGTGACTGTCCTATACCATGGCCCCACTCATCACACCAGCAGGGGGCAGTGTGTCCCCTATCACTAGTAGGGGTGACTGTCCTATACCATGGCCCCCACTATCACACCAGCGGGGCAGTGTCCTCCTATCACTACTAGGGGTGACTGCCTATACCATGCCCCCACATCATCACACCAGCAGGGGGCATGTGTCCTCCTATCACTTCTAGGGGTGACTGTCCTATACCTGACCCCACTACACACCAGCAGGGGGCAGTGTCCCTCCTATCACTGCTAGGGGTGACTGTCCATGGCCCCCCATCATCACAGCAGGGGCAGTGTGTCCTCCTATCCACTACTAGGGGTGACTGTCCTATACCATGGCCTCCCATCATCAACACCAGCAGGGGCAGTGTCCTCCTATCACTACTAGGGGTGACTGTCCTATAAACCATCCCCTCCACATCATCACAACCCGCAGGGGGCATGTCCTCCTATCACTGCTAGGGGTGACTGTCCTATACCATGGCCCCCACATCATCACACCAGCAGGGGGCAGTGTCCTCCTATCACTACTAGGGGTGACTGTCCTATACCATGGCCCCACATCATCACACCAGCAGGGGGCAGTGTGTCCTCCTATCACTTCTAGGGGTGACTGTCCTATACCATGACCCCCACATCACACCAGCAGGGGCAGTGTGTCCTCCATCACTTCTAGGGGTTGACTGTCCTATACCATGACCCCCACATCACACCAGCAGGGGCAGTGTGTCCTCCTATCACTCCTACGGGTGACTGTTCTAATACCATGGCCCCCACATCATCACCCGAAGGGGCAGTGTGTCCTAATCACTCCTAGGGTGACTGTCCTATACCAATGGCCCCACATCATCACATCGCAGGGGGCAGTGTCCTCCTATCACTCTAGGTGACTGCCCTTTACCATGGCCCCACATCATCACACCAGCAGGGGGCATGTGCCCTATCCTCTTAGGGTGACTGTTCCTATACAATGCCCCCACATCATCACACCAGCAGGGGCGTGTGTCCTCCTATCACTTCTAGGGTGCTGTCCTATACCATGGCCCCCACATAATCACAACCAGCAGGGGGCAGTGTGTCCTATATCACTCTAGGGGTGACTGTCCTATACCATGGCCCCCACATCATCACATCAGCAGGGGCAGTGTCCTCCTATCACTACTAGGGGTGACTGCCCTATACCATGGCCCACATCATCACACAGTAGGGGGCAGTGTGCCCTATCACCTTAGGGTGACGTCCTATACATGGCCCCCACATCATCACACCACAGGGGGCAGTGTGTCCTCCTATCACTACTAGGGGGTGACTGTCCTATACCATGGCCCCACATAATCACACCAAAGCAGGGGCGTGTCCTCTTATCAACTACTAGGGGTGACTGTCCTATACCATGGCCCCACATCATCACACCAGCAGGGGCGTTGTGTCCTCCTATCACTCTAGGGGTGACTGTCCTATACCAGGACCCCCACATCACACAGCAGGGGGCAGTGTGTCCTATCACATCCTGGGGTGACTGTCTATACCATGTCCCACATCATACCCCACAGGGGGCAGTGTGTCCTCCTATCACTACTAGGGTGACTGTCCTATACCATCCCCACATCATCACACCAGCAGGGGGCAGTGTCCTCCCTATCCTCCTGGTGTGACTGTCCTATACCCATGTCCCACACCATCACACCAGCAGGGGGCGAGTGTTCCTCCTACACTACTAGGGGTGACTGTCCTATACCTGTCCCCACATCTCACAACAGCAGGGGGCAGTGTGTCCTCGCCTATCACTTCCTAGGGTTGACCTGTCCTATACCATGTCCCCACATCATCACACCAGCAGGGGCAGTGTCCTCCTATCACTACTAGGGTGACTGTCCTATACCATGGCCCCCACATCATCACATCAGCAGGGGGCAGTGTGTCCTCCTATCACTCCTATGGGTGCTGTGTTACGCTGTGTGTAATCGCTTCTAAATGCCTGCAGTGATGTGACGTATATCTATGGGGGGGGGGGATATATTACATCTTCAGGGTGTATCCGCGGTTGTGGATGTGACAGGAGGAGATGCCGATGTCCCTGGGCGGCCGGTGACTTCCCCTGTACCAGGAGGTGTCATCTATTCCTGACCCCAGGGGCCCTCAGGGGCCACATGTTATCTCCTTCAGCTTGTAAAGTGGATACAGATAGAAAAAGATGTAACCTAGCAACCGCCACTGATACATTGTAAGTCAGTGTTAACCCTGTAAGTCCCACAGCGGAGGGGCAGGCGAGGTATAGGGGGAACGTATAGCATAATATCTCCACCCACCTGTCCCCTACGTAACTATCTATGACCTCCCGAATGATCTGCACCCCCCAATTCTGTGGCGGTGTTACCCCCTGGACTCTCTATACACAGAACACAATGGAGCACAGAGACCCCCACCGGGAGGCAGCCGAGATATCTGGGGTCACTGCCAAGCAGAGGGGAGGGGGCAGCAGCGCCCCCTGCGGGAGGGTCTCAGATATAACACCCCTCTACACCGAGGACAAAGGAGGAACAAGGCAATGGCCCCCAAATTATTATACCACATATAGCTACCGCCCCTTTAATTATAATATCGTGCCTCCTTAATGAATTATAACAGCTCAATACATAAAGCACCAGAACCATCATTATTACAGGAATACAGCACCACAAGTGGACTCCTTCCCAAAATACAGAACCAGAACAAAGCTTATCATAGGCATGCAGCATCAGAGCCGGGGGTCCGTACAGACATACAGCACCAGCACAATGCTCTAGGTTTTCTCTGTTCTTCGCTGCGTTCCCGGAGGACGAGCTCGTTGCTTTTTGACGCCTTCCAAAGGCTTCAAAACCTTGATCCGCTGTTAAAGTAACATTGCGTTTTTCCCTTGTCATGTTTTCTACAGATTCAAAAGAAGCCCGCGCAGTTTTACTCGGAACGCGTTTTCCACCCTTTTCACCTTTGATCATCACAAACGCTTAGAAAAAAACCGTGTGCATGCTCCCTACGGGGTTTTGCTGAGAATTCAAATTAGATAGACGCCTTCCCGTGGATACGCAACATGCGACCAAAATTTGTCGGTAACTTTTAAGCACAAAAACAAGAGCTGTACTTTTTTCCTTGTATTAATAGATGTCTCTTAACACTATATACACTCCTGGGAGTTATACATTTATTAGTGCAAATTTCGTACTCCTCCTGGGTTAAAAATACTCCTCAATTGTGAGAGAGTATTATATTAGCCCTTCTGGCAAAATGTTAGTGCGACCTCCTGGTTCCCCCCTCTATAATAGGCGCGCCCCCTCTAGACTGCACAGTAGTTTTATCTGCTGCCTCCAGCGCTGGCAGACCCTTAATCAATCTGCGTTGGGCAAGAATTAAATTGCGCTTATATTGTTTTACATAAAAGTGCAGTAAAGCTTCAGCTCTGAGCGATCCTGCATCTGTGAGATATAACTGCAGCAGAATAATGGCCCGTAAAGCTCACCGCTGCTCTCCAAGTCCAGTACCCTTCCTCCGCCCCTCACCGCCCGCGATGATCTCTTAGGTGGCGTCCCCGGACACAAAATTGCTCCTTGTCTCTAAGAAGCTGTGATCCCCGAGGACTATGACGACAATGAAACGCAGGGAACTGGGCTGCAGATTCAGGTAGATGTGGCCGGACCATGGTGGGGGAGACCTGGAGGTGACTACAGCTATGGAGGACCCATGGCAGCAGCAACGTAGCTAATACTGGATTCGGGTGATCAGTGTCCCCCGTGTGTGCTCCCCCTCTCCAGCGCATCATCGTCACGGTGTTGCCTACTGGACCGTCATGTCGTTCTTCCCTACAATGGGGCATGATGCAGGTCCGACTATTCAGGAAATGATGGTTCTGATATGACACTGCTGCAGAACCGGTCCCCCGTGTCCATGGTGGATGAGGATGAAGGGAGGACAGATCCATAGTGGCTCCATTGAAGACCTCTGATGTCCTGGGTGATACTCTCACAGTTACAGATCCTCTCCAGACATGGCGCTTCTTTTATGGCTGGAGACTATGAAGTTCTCGCTGATGCTCCATCTGGATCTTACGGCAGGTGTCCGCAGAAGCCGGGCGGCGCCGCTAATTAGATTAGACGCTGAATTTGTCAAGAAGAAGAAGATCTCTCCGTCGCCTGGAGGTCGGAGTCTTCAAAGTTGGTTGTGGGGTTCCTCCTCCCCCCGTGGTCGGTACCAGTGTCCAGTTGTGGCCCCCCGGCTCCTCCTGTCCTGTATACAGATTAATGTAGCCGTCTCTCATCCGCACCACAGTTGGGTCCGATATATGGAAAGAAACCTACCCCAGGTCTACAACAAAGGGTTTGACCCACATACTTGTCCCCACCATTTATAAAGCAGAGGTGACCTCCGCAGAGGACGCCGCGTGTCTGGGGCCGGACGTGTAATTAAGAAGAGTTAACAGGTAGAAGTTAATGTTTCCTGGACGGCGGCCGTTACGAGGCGACGATATATGGCCGTGTACTTAGTGAAGTGGGGCCTGGTTAAGGAGTCTATTGTCTGCTGGTGAGCGGCCAACAGTTCTCACGTCAGATCTTCTCCTCGCAGGGACATATAGTATTAAGCTGGTGGCCCCGAGCCAGCACATCCCACAATCATCTAGATACAAAGCGATGCCGGAGGCCAGACCACCGCAGCCCATGCCTATACCATACATACAAGGATAGGCTACACAGGGGACCCCACTAGGGATTTATGGTACTGATGCACTGCTGAATGGCCACAAAAGAGGAGGATGATCCTGAGTTACATCCTGTACGTAGGGAATGTGGTTCGCCTTAGCTGGAGGGGCAGTGACGCATGCCCACCCAGCGTCAAGGGTGGTGGAGCTACTCCTGAAGATGAACTTAAGGGCTAGTGACATCTTTGCCCTGATACATCATTATGGTCATCAGGAGTTCGAGTGTCAGCTTTGTGCGGCCGGAGGGAGTTAGAGCTTTCTGGTCGAATTATTGAGTGGCCAACAAAGAACAGACGCCCGCATGGCGAGACTGCTGTGGCAAGCAGGTCTCGCCAACCCAGTCAAGAAGGTGAACGTTTGGACCGTAACGAGTCACTTTCTTGCTCTATGGACATAATGACTTGGCTCAGTCTTATGGTGAGGTTGTGACAGTACATCAGGAAAAACCAGCGATCCATGAATTTGGCAATTTGGTCTGGGGCCTGGACCTTCATGATTGAGTGAAGTGTTTCAGGCGGCCAGCGCCAATTCCTTCTTCAGCCTTTCTGGGCGGACAGAATCCTGATTTTCTACCAGGGGGCAGCAGAAGGTCTGTCACAGGGCGGTGACCCCACACACTTTAGCGCCCCCCCAGATGCCAAGTGAAGAAGTGCGCTTTGTGTGGTGGGACTAGTCATCTCGCTGCATCCTGTAGACCATTAGGTGTAACCGTGTGGTGAGCTCGGCACCCTTTCAGCCGTTGGTCCTCGCTCCTTGTCCAATGCGTTGTGTGACCCCAGTTGAGTAGAGCCATGAGGTTGTCTCTCAATGCTGGGGATGTACCAGCACGATGGGAGGAGCTGAGGCGCACTGATACGGAAGAAAAGCAAGAATAGCACTTCTCAGTTGAGGCGGCTTGAAAGCCAGACAAAAATGGAGAGAACTGGAGAGCCTCAGGTCCTGGGGGACCTTGGTCCTTCCTCAGAGGCTGGTCCTGCTACGAGGGCCCTTGGGGATGATGGAGTTGCATTGAGGAGGTCAGTAGGATGGCATGCGCACGGAACAGAAGCTTTCTCCACTAGTGCCTGAGGCACACGTCTCCCATTAGAGTATGATTAGGATAACATGATTTTGGCTAGTAAAAATAGCGCAAGACAGAAAAGAAAACGCGCGGATCTAACGGTACCTAAGGAAGGACAACTTTCCTCCCCTCGGTGTAGCTTTCACAACCAGTCCTCCTCACCCCTCGTGAGATAGCTTCCTCGGAAGGAGAGGCTGAGGTGGGGTTTTGTTCTGGAACCGGTGGCGGCGGAGAGCAGCCTGACTCAGGGGCGCCCGAGTCTCTAATCCTCTGGGAACCGGTCCCAGCAGGGAGACTGACTCATAGTCAGGAGATAAGGACGAAGGAGTAGGTTGTCGGTTCCGGAGTGGGTCCCTTGGGGCCAGTAATAACAGTGACACCACCCTCGATTTCGTTCAGAAATATTTGCCCTCCCAATTCTGAAGGCGAAAAGGAAAATGGTAGTCCTCAGAGGAGAGTAGTGGGAGGAGAAGGGAGTAGTAGTAAAAAAAAGTCCGCGTCTAACTCATATCACCTCATGATTGGGCAGCGCACCACTCCGTTGACTCGGCGTCACCTTACGGTGACAGGGGCTACAGTTCCCCTGATTGCGGCTAACTTTGTTTCGGCCTTGTTTCTTTGAACATTGTGTTGAAACGCCGACATTATAGTTTTGCAAGGAGACCAGCAGACTTCCAGATTGCGGCCGTTGTTTTAAAGAAGAGGGATGGAGACAAGGGGCCTTCCTATTGTCTCTGCGGGCCGAAGCCGTATAGCAGACAGGGAGTGGCGGTACTTTTACCCACGAGTAGAATGCCCGACGAGTATGAGTTAGAAATGGGGAGAGTGCCTCATCCTGGATGTCCTCATGAGGGACACGAACTTCGCCTAACTTAAATACTATGGTCCCAAGTCCAAGTGGGTACACGTAAGGTGTCTCTTATATGTGATCAAGCCCTAACCTTTGACAAGTCGGCAGTGATGTCTTGGAGGGGCACTTCAGACTGCACGAGGTTCCCAGGATAGGGGGAGGTTCCAGAGACAAGCTGACTTATTGATAGCGTTCTGCTCTTTAATAGCAAGGCTAGTGAGGCTCGCCTGTGGATGTCACATCGGACCCCAGGCCACGGTGGTTACCTATTATAGGGGTTAGATGCAGGTCTAGAATAGACAGTTTATTTAAAGGAGGAGCCATCTCTTCAGATCAGGTGTCCCGTGGTTGAGGGGATTCTCCGACCACTGTTTTAGAGTTTGTTTCTATGAATGTTACAGAGACCCCGATGGGAAGAGGCTACTGGAAAGCTCATCATCTCCCTGGAGGAAGCAGAGATCAGACAATCCTTTGAGGACTTTCTCAAGCCGGTACCATCTGCTGGGCCCTTTGTAGCAGTAAGAAGTAGTGGTGGGGATGCCCTCAAGAATAAGGGTGGCGAGATTCTTCCGCCAGTCGCGAGCCTCAGAGCTGGACGGTACAGCTGTATCAGGGCCTGAGGAGGAAACTCGAGCACTCGTCTCGACTGGGGGTGGTAGTGCTTTAGGACATCCTCCAGAGTGAAATCCGTGTGAAGTAGGGATGTCAGTACGATATACACCGCATCTTGGTTTTTGAGAGGGTAACGGGCAATACACGCTCGCCGCTACCTCTGACCGAAACTGCAAGATGTACAGAATGGTAAAGTTGTCAACGGGACTGGTTGACAGTACGGGATCCCTGAAAAGGTCCAATCAGGGATCCTGGGTGTCGTTCAATATCCTTCTCTTCCGCACCTCTGGGGCCATGAAGGATTCTAATCGGGATGTGAGTCGGATTTCTCTCGGACTGAAACGTCACCTTAGCCAGGAGTAGACCCCTCTGCTGATGTTTTGACAGAGATGATGCATGGAAGAGGAAGATAGCGGGGCGATTAAGGGATCCCGTCAAAATCGCCAGGGCCGGAATGGACCTTCATCTGAGTTGTTATGAAGACCTATAAGGACGCCTTGGTTCCCCTCTTTGACTGAGTGTATTCATGATTGTCTTTCTCGGCGCCTCTGGCCGAAGTCAAGAGGAGGTCTGCCCTGTCACCGTCACAGGTAAGGACGACTCTCGCTAATTGAGACTGGCGTCCCATTAGACCTTCTGCAATCGGACAGGAAAGGTTTTGGACAAGGTGCTGTTTAATCGCATTGGTTGCAGTGTTGCCGCCCCGGCCTCCTTTCGGGGGAACCAGCATACTGCTTGTTCCAGGCCTCATAAATGTTGTGCATGTGCTGTGTGTTCGGAGGCAGTGGAGCAGGGCAGGCTGGTAACTGGAAGGGTACTTTGCTTGCTCTTGGATCATGCCAAAGCGTTGATCGGGTAACCACGGTACCTCTGGTACCCTGTACTTACTGAGGTATATGGGGCCGTGCCTGGGGAGTTTGTTCACATTGGCTGAAGTTTGTACGCGGGGAGAGAGTTTCCGCTTGTGGAAGGTTGGCAGTGGCCCTCTTGTGAGGTTGGGTCTGCGTGTGCGCCAGGTTGTCCTTGAGCCGCATTTGATACGTGTTCGCGTTGACCCATTCCGTAGGAGGGTGTGATCGTGGTCCGTTGGTGGGAGTCGGGATGGATCGGCGAGCACCGGAAGCCACTCAGAAGGTGGTAGCGTACTGCTGATGATGTCACTGTTTTTTCGTGTCCTGGAGTGGGAGGCGCAATGGGTGATATGTCAGAGGTTGACCGCTACCTCAGAGGTTTCTGGGTCCAAGATCACCGGGATAAGTTGTCACTCTGGCTGGGAGAGGGGGGAATTCACAGGCTTTGTCTACCCTGCCTCTCGTTCCAGTGTCCCCAGGACTCCGCAAAGTTCTCGGCATCGAATTCGGCCAGGGGAGTACCCATGCCCAATGGATGCCGGCTTAAGATCGCCGCTCAGCAAGGGTGGACCCAGTGGAAGGGTTGGTCTTTGACGCTCAGAGAAAGGGGTATCTGATCAAAACTTTACCTGCTTCCCGTGCTGATTTATCTGGGCAGTGTGTGCAGTTGCCAGAACCCCTCTTGACTGGGGTTGTACAGTCTTGTTCTTCCAGCTTTATGGGGGTAAGGCTGAACTAATCAGAGGGAGGTCTACTTACCGCCAGCGAGGACAAGGAGGGTGTGTATGGTCAACCCTGTGGTTTTCCTAGTGAATACCTTTCTTAGATCAATGTAGCAAACCTCTGAAAGAGAGGGTCCTCCGTGGGGTTTCTCCTGTAGGGTGGTTTCGGCCTTTCTTCCAGGAATGTAGCAGGAGGCGCGAGTGAAGGATCTCCGTTACACCGACATGGGCATCTTCCGGTCTTACGCTACCCCCGGTTCCTGAAGGTGATTCGCCGGTGGGGTTGGAATGTGGGAGATCAGACCATGTCTAGGATCAAGTCCGTTACAAGAGGGTCTGTTTACCCATTTCCAAAGCTCTGGCCCTCCTGAATTGGCCCAAGTGGATTGGGGGTGGGTATTGAGTTTATTGAATTTCTATCGCGATTTTCCCTTGAAGTTTTGGGACCTTTAGGGCTTGGGCGCTGGCTCCATGGAAGAGTGCTAATGGTGTGTGAGGGAAATCTGAATGTAGGCAGCTCGGAGGAAAGGGGTTGTCCCGGGGGTGCGGTGTGCCTGGTGAGAGCTGGACCATTCTGCCAGTGACCTTTAACACAACGATGGTGGTACAACGGCTGTTGGGCCTGGCTTCCATCCATTGCCCGCGGTTGGCGTCTGCTCTACTGCGGAGTGGGCCATGGAGCATTCAGAGGCCTGGTGGTCCGGGACGCTGCACGTTTATTCCTAGTTAGTCAGTGGTCAGGTACCACACGTGGAATCGCACGGTGTGTAGTTCGACGTCACGGTTAAATCCTCCCGGTGGATGAGGTGGTTAGGAACATCGGGTTGACCTGGTGAAGTGCGCTTCTCTGGAGTATGAAGGCTGGCACGTGGGAGGGCCTCTCTCCTTTGGAGGGGTTCTCACTTTAGTGTCCCTTAGTCGTCATGCCCTTCCTGGTGTTGGGCTGATGCTTGCCTGTAGATTTTTGTTTTGTGTCCTGAGGTTACTAGATGTAGGGGCTTGCAGGCGCCGAACCTGGTTATTGTTTTGGATTGAGTTTGTTGAGATGGTTATTTGTATGCTGTTTCCTTTATGTGTGTTGTAAATACTGATATATATTGTATAATTGGTATATCTGGGGTTTGTTTGGTGGGCTAGCGTTAGGTTGGAGGTGGATGGGTGGGGGTGATGGTGGTTGCGGACTATCGAACGACCTTGGCAAGCCTCGTCTGGACTACTTAACGCAACTTTGACGTTAGAAACAGTTCTGGGGGAAGGGAGGGTGGCGGGCGAGGGACTAGTGTTTAGTGTAGGGTTGTGGTATTATGTATATATATTAAAAAAAAAAAAAAAAAAACGGGTTGGGTGGGTTTTATGTATATTTATGAGTCATTAGTGTTTATTTGTGGTGGTGGCTTGGTCCTTATCGTATTGTCTTGTGATTGGTTGAGGATGTGATCAAGCGGTGTTGGGTGGGGGTTGTGGTATTGGGTATATTCATTTGGTGTATTGTAAGTTGTTTTCTAGGAGTGAAATGTGGCTGGACGCAGCAGGTAAGATGTATATATGCCTAGTATTATGTTTTGTTTGTATTGTTATGTTTTTTACGTTTATATAAAATAAAAGACTATACATAAATTTAATCAGAGCCGGGGTCTCCGTACAGACTACCACCAGCACAATGCTTATCATAATGTTACATCATTAGCCGGGGGTCCGTACAGACATACGCAAACACCAGCACATTCTTACAAAAATTGGCCCCGGCTCCTGGTGGTGGGGCTAGTTGTGGCCCCCGGCTCCTGGTGGTGGGGCTAGTTGTGGCCCCCGGCTCCTGGTCGTGGGGCTAGTTGTGGTCATTACTTGTGGCCCCGGCTCCTGGTTATTAGTTGTGGCTCCCGGCTCGTGGTGGTGGGGCTTGTTGTGGCCCCCGGCTCGTGGTGGTGGGGCTTGTTGTGGTCATTACTTGTGGCCCCGGCTCCTGGTCATTACTTGTGGCCCCGGCTCCTGGTGGTGGGGCTAGTTGTGGTCATTACTTGTGGCCCCGGCTCCTGGTGGTGGGGCTAGTTGTGGTCATTACTTGTGGCCCCCCCGGTTCCTGGTTATTAGTTGTGGCCCCCGGCTCCTGGTGGTGGGGCTTGTTGTGGCCCCCGGCTCCTGGTGATGAGGCTAGTTGTGGTCATTACTTGTGGCCCCGGCTCCTGGTTATTAGTTGTGGCCCCCGGCTCCTGGTGGTGGGGCTTGTTGTGGCCCCCGGCTCCTGGTGGTGGGGCTAGTTGTGGCCCCCGGCTCCTGGTGATGAGGCTAGTTGTGGCCCCCGCTCCTGGTTATTAGTTGTGGCCCGGCTCCTGGTGATGAGGCTAGTTGTGGTCATTACTTGTGGCCCCCGGCTCCTGGTGATGAGGCTAGTTGTGGTCATTACTTGTGGCCCCGGCTCCTGAGCTTTGGCTCCTGGTGATGAGGCTAGTTGTGGTCATTACTTGTGGCCCCCGCTCCTGGTTATTAGTTGTGGCCCCCGCTCCTGGTTATTAGTTGTGGCCCGGCTCCTGG
>WNYA01003530.1:0-24619 GCA_019512145.1 Engystomops pustulosus
ATGAGGGGGTGACACAAGAGCTTACAGTCTATGATGTTGTGAGCTGTACATTTTACTTGCACTGATACATTGTAACAAACTATTTGTTACCTGGGTTAACTAGAAAACGCCTTTGAGTATTTTATTTACTGACTGCAATCAGAGATCCTACACACGGTAGAAAGTTACAGAACATATTTATAGATGGCTTCATGAACCATGCAGCGAGGAGGAATACGTAGTGACACGGGGTTGCGGTAAAAGGATTTCCCAATTTTCCATTATTCCTGGATTTTACGCTCACAGATCAGGAAGTGGCGGTCTTGTTATTTTTCGGTTAGGTTCGCCCCCTCACACAATTGGGAATAACCCGCCCAGTGTTGTTATTACCCGGATAGTGTCCCACTCAGTGAGCATGAGGCCCTGGGGGGATGCTGGCACCACCTGACCTCCACAGTGCAGGGGTAGTGGCTCTACTAACCCCTCACCCCACCCCATAGATACCACCCAGCTGGCAGCGTTCCAGGAGGGTTGTGAACCAGCCCGAGCTGCAGCCATCGCAACACTGGGTTCAGCAAAATGTTATACAGACATGAAGTGAGGGGCTGTGTGTGTGGTGACATCCCGGCACTGTGTTATGGGGGTGCTGGGATATCCCACCCTATATGATATAGGGGATAGTGACCAGCACTGAGAAGTACTCATGTATATATCACCAGAGTCCTTGGTGTCCTCTGCGTTTTGGAGTGGGTGTTATTTCTCCACTTAGTCCCTGAGTCACATTTGGCAGGTGTCATTTACCTCGGACTCAATATGGTCCCTGGTCATTCCTGTCTGGGAGGGTATCCTGCAACTAGGTGATGGCTCTGCTTGGTCCTCTGGTCACGTCTGGTGTGGCGGGTGTCAGGTTCCTGGTAATGTCTGGTGGGGCGGGTGTCAGGTTCCCGGGTAATGTCTGGTGGGCGGGTGTCAGGTCCGCGGTAATGTCTGGTTTGTAGGGTTGTCAGGTTATGTAATGTATGGTGGGGAGGTGTAGGTTCTGGTAAGTCTGGTGGGGCAGGTGTAGGTTTCCTGGTAATGTTGGTTGTGGGCGGGGGAGGTCAGGTCACCAGGTAATGAGTATGGGGCTGGGACGAGGGTGATTGGTGTCAGTCATGGTAATGTCTGGTGGGGCGAGGTGTCAGGTTCCGGGAAGTACTGGTGTGGACATGTGGTCAGGTTCCGGGTAATGTCTGGTGGGGACGGGTTTGTCAGGTTCCGGGTAATGTTGGTGGGGCGGAGGGTTGTAGGTTCCGGTAATGGTCTGGGGGGGCAGGTTGTCAGGTCATGGAATGTCTGGGGGGAGCGGTGTAAGGTTCACGGGTAATGTCTGGTGGGGCGGGTTGTCAGGTTCCGGTAATGTCTGTGGGAGGTGTCAGGTTCCATAGGTAATGTCTGGTGGGGCGGGGGGAGGCTGTCAGGTTTACTGGTAATGTCTAGGGGGGCGAGGGTTGTCAGGTTCATGCGTAATGTTGGTGGGGGGGAAGGTGGGTCGGTTCCGGGTAATGTTCTGGGTGGGGCCAGGTGTCGCGTTCCAGGGTAGTATGTCTGGTGAGGGCGGGGGTGTCGGGTTCTGGTCAAGGTTTGGTGGAGCAGGCGTTTCAGGTTCCTGGTAATGTCTGGTGGGGCAGGTGTCAGGTTCCCGGTAATGTCTGGTGGGGCGGGTGTCAGATTCCTGGTATGTCTGGTGGGGCAGGTGTCAGGTTCCCGGGTAATGTCTGGTGGGGCTGGTGTCAGGTTCCTGGTAATGTCTGGTGGGCGGGTGTCAGGTTCCCGGGTAATGTCTGGTGGGCAGGTGTCAGGTTCCCGGTAAGTCTGGTGGGGCGCGGGTTGCAGGTCTCCGGTAATGTCTGGTGGGGGCGGGTGTCAGGTTCCTGGTAATGTACTGGTGGGGGCGGGTTGGTGTCAGGTTCTTGGTAATGTTCTGGTGTCGGGCAGGGGGTAGGTGCCGTAATGTCTGGGGGGGGGTGTCAGGTCCGTAGGTATGGTGGGGCGGTGGGTGTGCGGGTGTCAGGTTCCCAGGTAATGTCTGGTGGGCGGGGGTGTCAGGTCTCCCGGTAATGTCGTTGTGGGGGTGTCAAGGTTTCGGTAATGTCTGGTGGGGCGGGTGTCAGGTTCCCGGTAATGTCTGGTGGGGGGGGTGTCAGAGTTCCTGGTATTAGGTGCGGTGGAGGGGATGCGGGGCCGGGGGTGTCAGGTCCAGGGTAATGTCTGGTTGGGGGGCGGATGTCAGGTTCCAGGTAAGTCTGTGGGGCGGGTGTCAGGCTCCTGGTAATGGCTGGGGTGGGGCAGGGTGTAGGTTACCAGGTATGTATGGTGGGGCGGGTGTCAGGTTCTGTCAGGAATGTCTGGTGGGGAGGGGGGTCAGGTTTCCTGGTATGTCTGGGTGGAGAGGTTGGTAAGGTTCCTGGTATATGATGGGTCGGTTCTGTATGTGGTGGGCGGGGGTGTCAGGTTCAGGGTAATGTCTGGTTGTGGGGTGTCAGGTTTCCTGGTAATTGTCTGGTGGGGCGGGGTGTCAGTTCCGGTAATGTCTGGTGCTTGAGGGTGTCAGTTCTGGTATGTCTGGGCCGGGTATGTTCCAGGTAGTGGTGGGAGGTTGTCGGTTCCGGGTAAGTCTGGTGGCGTGGGGCGTAGGTGGTGTCAGTAGTACCAGGTAGTTCTGGTGGGGGGTGTCAGGTTCCGGTAATGTCATCGGGGGGCGGGATGTCAAGGTTCCCGGTAATGTTCTGGTGGGGCGGGTTGTCAGGTTCTAGCCGTTAATGTTGGTGGGGCCCGAGGGTTAAGGTTCTGGAATGTCTGGTGGAGGGGTGGCCGGTCATGTAAGGTTCATGGGTAATGTCTGGTGGGGGGTGTCAGGTATGGTAATGCTTGGTGGGGTGGGTGTCAGGTTCCATGGTGAATGTCTGGTGGGCAGTGGGGTGTCAGGTTCCTGGTAATGTGTGGTGCGGGCAGTGTAGGTTCTGGAAGTCTGGTGGGGCGGGGTCAGGTTCACGTGGTATAAGTCTGGTGGGGCAGGGGTGTCGGTTCCGGGTGGAATGTCTATGGTGGGGCAGTGTCAGGTTCCGGGTATGTATGGTGGGGACGGGTGTCAGGTCCCGTGGTAAGTTGTGGCCGGGGCTGTAAGGTTCCCGTGTAATATGCTGGTGGAGCAGTTGTCAGGTTCCGAGGGTAATGTATGGTGGGGCGGGTGTCAGGTTCCTGGTAATGTAGTGGGCGTGTGTGGGGCGGGGGTCAGGTTCTCGGTAATCTGTGGGGACGGTGTAGGTTCCCGGTAAGGTGGGCCGGTAGGTAGTTGGGATAAGGGGGGGCGGGTGTGTCAGGTTAAGGGTAATGTCTGGTGGGGCAGGTGGGTCAAGGTTCCGGGGTAATGTCTGGTGGGGCGGTTGTCAGGTCCTTCGGGTAATGTCTGGGGGGGGGGTTGTTCAGGTTCCCGGAGGTGGTAAGTATGTCTGGGGTGGGGTGGTGTCAGGTTCCTGGTAATGTCTGGTGAAGCGGGGGTCAGGTTCCCGGGTAATGTCTGGTGAAGCGGGGGTCAGGTTTCCAGGTAATGTCTGGTGGGGCGGGTGTCAGGTTCCTGGTAATGTCTGGTGAAGCGGGGGTCAGGTTCCCGGGTAATGTCTGGTGGGGCGGGTGTCAGGTTCCCGGGTAATGTCTGGTGAAGCGGTGGTCAGGTTCCCGGGTAATGTCTGGTGAAGCGGGGTTCAGGTTTCCAGGTAATGTCTGGTGAAGCGGGGGTCAGGTTTCTGGTAATGTCTGGTGGGGCGGGTGTCAGGTTCCCAGGTAATGTCTGGTGGGGCGGGTGTCAGGTTCCTGGTAATGTCTGGTGGGGCGGGTGTCAGGTTTCCATGTCACGTCTCCACATGGTCCCTGGGTCTCTTCTGGTTGGATGGTGTCATGTCTCAAGGCCGTGTGTGTCTCTGTGGTCCTCTGGTCATGCCTGTCCTTGGGTCACATCTGGCAGGGTGGGTATCTGGTCTCCAGGCTGTACTTAGTCCCTGGGTCACTTTTGGCAGGACGGGTGTCATGTCTCCAGGCTGTGGCCCAGCTTTGTCCCTGGGTCACCTGAGGTAAATCCTGTTTTTGCACAGAGAGATTTCTTAGTGGATTTAATCACATTCCTCCTATAACCCTCCTCCGATTCCAACAGTTCCCTCCTGTCCAAACATCTTGTCCAACATGTGCCTTCCCCCTGATAATCCCCGGCAGAGTCTCCAAACTATCTGATCTCTGCGGTGCCAGGCTGGGTGACCTCCAGGCATGGTGCGGCTCTGCTCATCAAAGACCAGCTGGATGGAGGGGAAAAAGATAGAAAACATCCCAGACGGTGACAGCCCAGGGGAGGGGGCCGCATGGAGGGACGCAGAGCCCCCCTTATCCCATAGCTGTCAAGCTGAGGGACATTGACAGATGATAGAAAAGCCTGACCCACATATTCTGCCTAATATGAAGGGGTGTAGTGCTGTGTGATGTTAGATACAGCAATGTAGGGCAGTGTCACACAGTACCAAGCAGGATAGAGTTACACGGCTCTGATAGGATTAGATATAGCAGTTTAGTAGACTGTATCACACATGATAGCATTAGATACAGTAAAAAAAACCATATAGTTATAATAAAATATTATAATTATGAGTAGACAGAACTTTCTAATTTGTCTTCTCAGGTCCATGGAAAATGTGTGTGCCAACATAACACGGCTGGGGATCACTGTGAGAGGTGCGCCCCCATGTACAACGACCAACCATGGAGGCCGGGGGACGGCAAAACTGGAGACCCCAATGAGTGCAGACGTAAGTCTAAGGAAACATTAAACTCTAGATGGATAGATCCAATCCCAAGTACATCTCGGGCTCAGTGATGACTCCTCTTCCTCTGCTGTCTCCATGTCTTAGGCTGTCGCTGTCACAATCACGCTGTCAGCTGTCACTTTGATCACAATGTCTGGCTTTCCTCTGGAGAGAAGAGCGGAGGAGTGTGTGAGAAGTGCCAGCACAACACGGAGGGGTCCCGCTGCCATAGGTGCCAGGCAGGCTACTACAGGGACCCCTCTGTGCCCATCAGCTCCCCAATGGCCTGCAAAGGTAAGAGTGAGAATACAACACAAAGAAGATCCGAGTTACTGAAAGGACAAGATGCCCAAGGACCAAAACGTGAAGTTCTCAAAAAGCTAATTATGGGGATCCCCTCACCCACAACCAGCTATATGCTATATTGGCCTTGTGATGGACCTTAGTGGAAGACCATGGTATCTGTGGAGGACCATGCTGTCATCCTCCAGTGTCTGTGTTACTTGGGTAGCTACTACATTATTTGGCCTTAGTGATGTGACTATGTCTTCGCTTTTCAGCCCATACAGTACAATGGGTGGTCGCCATTCCTCTTCCTGAAGCCCCTCGATGACTCTTTAGTGTCAACTGTGGCTACTCTAGGGTGCCGCACCCCGAACAATTAGGTAAACTATAACACATGGCTGAGAGCCCTTTAACACATGAGATGCATTGCTGAGCAATTTATTTTTGCGTCTTGTGCCAGGAAATAAGTCCATAAAAATGCACAAACCTGCCAGCTCAGATGCCACGTACCCACAGACACAAAGGAGAAGGAGATAAAAGACGGCCGTCCGCCCGCCACACACCTGCCCCGCAGCCGCAGCATAACACCGGATTCCTGGGTTTTGATATAGTGTGATATGATTGATTTGGAGCTGGGATTTTCGCTTAGAGCCGGGCATTACTCCTCACGGGGGCCGTAATGCCAGCCCATTGTTCCGCTAAGCCTCTGTCTCCTTCTGTGATACATCTGGGGCATTAGCAGTGTTCATTCAATTATATCTTGGCTTTTTTTTCTAGTCCCGTAATCCAGCGTGCCTGTGTATGCAAAGCACAGCTGGGAGCGGGCGAGGAGGAACCCCGGCTATGTAAATAACTGGATTGTGCTTAGCCAACCTCATGCCAGGGAAGAGTTAAAGGGACACAGCCCAAAGTTTAATAGGATACTTCTCTTATATACAAGAATTAACTTAATATCATATGCCCCTATGTCTCAAGATAACAAAAATTTACTTACCCGAAATTTTCTTGTCCTGGAGTCCAGGGCAGCACACACAAAAAAGGGTTTTAGTCCTCTAGAACCAATAGATAGAGACAGGTTACCAAGAGTACACATGTATTCAATTAATAGTTAGGAGCCCTATAGAGGGAGGAGGACAGGCAGACAGTGTTTATTATAAAGCAATATAATAAGGGAGGGAAGCTGTGCTGCCCCTGGCTCCAGGAAAAGAAATTTCGGGGTGGTAAGTAAATTTTGTTTTCCTGATGTCTCAGGGCAGACACACAAATGGGATTTGTAAAGCAGTACCGAAAAATTCTATGGGTGGGGCCACTTTGTAACCTTAGCAGCTGCTATGCCAAAGCTGTCCCCTCTGCTTAAGAGATAGTACTAGCCTATAATACTTTGACAAGTTAAAGATGACGACATGTGTGGCGCTTGTCCACTGTTCCTGATATAATCTGTTGAAGAGGTAGCGTGGCTGTATTCGAAGGACTCCTTCTCTCTGAGAAGCGATCGATAGCATGTATAACTGTAGTGTTCTTCTATGTGGCCTTAGAACCCTGGTTTACGTGACAACTTGCTTTGCCCAGTATTGGGATTAGAACGGAATAGGAGTGCACAAAAATACGGAAGATCATTTTTTTTAAGGGAGACATCAAGAACTTGTCATTCTTAAATCTTGATTTGGGAGACTTCATTAATCACCAAGAGGTTGTGTAGAAAAGGAAAGCATAAATTTTTTTTTTTGGGACAAAAAATCTGGCATTGTACCAGATGAGGAAGTTCACTCAATTTTGAAGTATGGTATCTTACGTTAATGATTTCGTAGTTCAATAACCCGCCTGCTGCGGTGATGGCGGGTCTGAGAATATTTAAAGGTAAGGGACCTTTATGTTTAACAGTTCTGATAGGACCCTGTTACGGGTGAGAAGACAACAGATGCGCCTTCAGGAAGGACAGCAGAAGAATTTTTATTATTATTTAATTGAAGAGCATTGCAGTAGATGCCATTGTTGAGAATTTGCTTGAGATTTAGTCGAGATTTTTTTTTTTTTTTAAGATATCTGGATCAAAGTTGATGACAGATTTGGACTCTTTCCATAATCGTTAGTCTTTCACCATGGGCCGTCTGAGGGTAATAGTGACCCAGGATTGATATCGCTGTTGTGACATGATCACTGCTCAAGCCTCCAGCACTTAGCTGCCGAGTGTGGGATGAGGATGGTGTACGAGCTTTTGTTGGAGGCAGGTCCCCTGTTGCGGCACTTACACATCCTCCCTTTGACAGCGACCTGTGGCAGGCCCTGTGGAGCCAACGAGGCGGAATGACATAGTCTTTGTCTTACCTCTTCTGAAACTGTTCAGAACATTTGGACCAAGGGAGTAGGAAAGCACATGTCACCCAGGCCTGGTTCCATAAAGGAAGTCGTCAATTGCCCATGTATGGCTGACAGACTTACCATTTTTGGTAGTTTTGAATTTCCGCATGTACGCTATGGCATCTGGATAGGGAAAAACCTCATTTGACCCTTACACCATTAACTGATGAGTTGAGAATCCATTCTTTCGGGTGGCATGGCTCAAGCCCCAGAATATTCCGCAGTGGCTGGCTCTATAAATCTTCAATGTGACCTGAAGAAGATCTGTCTGTGCCATCATCCTTACATTAGCGGGCTAATTATAGCTTTTCAGCCTACCGCTTGCTCGAGAATTAGGTCAGTCGTTGTTTGTAACTGGAATGGGTGATGACAGGGGAGAAGGTACTGAAGTGGAGAAAAGTCTTAGCCCTAAAGTTCTTTAGTATTTTGAGATTCATCAGCTTGTTTGTCCACTTCTCTTAGTCCATAGATGACTAAACATGGGCACCCCAACCCTCGAGGGAGGCTCTATGATGCAAGTCACTATCGGAGATGAGAGACCAGAGTATTTTGGATGATGAGTTTGAGATTCTACCGTCTTTCTTGTTGTTTGAGAGTCCTTATAGGCTGAGGGAATGTCGTGTCCCTTGTTCACTTTGTATGAAGACAATCTTGGATGGCACCTTATTCTGGGGTTAACATTCAACAATTGAGGTTGTCTTATTTAAAGAAGCTCAACCCTCGGACTGACGCGGCCACAAAGCAAGATTTCTTCTGCATTAACACGAATTAAGAATCTGACGACAATGGAGAAACTTCTACAAACATGGATTGGAGTAGGTTGTTTGCATGGAAGAGCTTTTATCAGCCGGCTTGTCTGGAGACTCCCACATTGTGATTACCCTGATCCTCAGGGCTGTGCCATGAAAAAACCACTGACATAAAAGAAAAAAACTGGAGAGCAATCTTTGGATGGTTTGAATCGATGCTACATTCAACTACTTCCCTGTGAGTGACATGGAACACTTGAGGCTACAGTGTGACTCGATAGTTCCTCTTTAATTAGAAGAGCCCCTGCAGTATGAGATCGCTGTTTAATCCCTGAAATTTGACCTCTTATATTTATTTTTTTGAATGCTGAGAGAAAAAATGAGGGTATACTAAACAATATGACGTCAGCTGGTGAGTTCTTCTGGACACTGAGGTGCAGCTACTGTGATGACGATGTCCCCAGTTGTATGATGGTAGTTCTTGCACTACTGAGAGAATACTTCTGAGGGCCTCTTCCCTCGTGTATGTGGGGCTCTGCCTGCACATGACAGTACGGACTGGTATAGGTCATCTTCTCCTGGAAAGAGAAAGCGTCTTCTGCTTAGCAGAGACTTCTGCCTGCCTCCTAAAGACTCCGCTATGGACTGTGGAGCTTCACTCCCTGCTGACTTCAGATTTCAGGATCATGGCCATGGATTTGGCTGGCCATTCAGAAGTTGTTCTTAAAAAACCCCCATCTCCATACTATTGACCTGACTCATCAAGGGCTCTTCTGGCGTACTGGCGAGGGGTAAACTGACTTACAGAGAGCCTCGCCGTATCAGGTGAGTATCAGGGATCATCTGTAGCACTTGATGAGATTGCAATCTTTTCAGTATTCATCTAAGACACCAGACACAATTCGCTCAGCCAGCCACTTGGGGAACAAGGGCACAGGGAGACTTTACGACAGCAGCAGAGGCAGAGATGACTCTCATACAGAGAGCTTATGGCTGGGAACACCGATTCTTCCGGGAACATCGCTTTGTGAGTGCCTAGTAACCAGGAGGATCCCTTAATTATAAGAGATTTGACTTTTCAATTACTTTGAAGGTAGGTAGGTTATATTATCCACTCCCTAGGATGGGGGGTGTCCCTACTAGGATTGTTTAACGTCCTCATAAAGACTGAACTTTATCCTTGGTGAACATAATATTCATATTATACAGATTCCCCGAACAAGACCCCTCTCAGACGCTCTATGGCATGATTCAGAGGCCGCTGCCCCTTGCACCATGATTGATATAGATCCACTAGAAATGTCCTCTGTTAGATGTGGAATCAGGACTAATAAGCTGTTAGTTTGCATATCAGGAGGTGCAGAGACTAGGCTTAGTTAGGAAGGTTTATTGGCCTCCTGTGGGCGACATCTGCTATAAAACAGACAAAACAAGGGGTTAATCACCCGTTCTGGACCAGGCATTTTCTAGCCACTATGCAAGCAGCAGAGTGCACATAATATCGCCCTCCGTCATCCACACCGGAGACTTTGACGGGGGGCATGATAACAGCGCCCTGCTATACATCGACACGGTAGCGGGAGACTGTTGAGTACAAGCAAGTGCTTATAAATAGCATTTATACATCATATTGCAGATGCACTCTCCATAGGTTATAATAAAACATCCAACATAGGGGTGCGGCACTATGTGCATAGATTCAGTATATCTTACACATTAATAGCAAGGCTGATGCATATGCACACGGGCGGCATAATAATAACACCACGCTATACATGACAATCTGGGGGATGAGACCCTATGTAACAGTAAGTGCATACATCATCCAGTTGATTTACTGCATCATATAAATCAATACAGAGTCGAGGCCTTTCAAATGAAGTGGGATTCCAGCCAGTCTCCCATTCGGACCTGCCAGGCTGGAGCGCTTAGCGCAGTTGATCTGACGAGAGAAAGCACATATAGGTTGAATGGCTGTGGAGGTAACATAACATAACATCCTGATCCCTGTCATATAGTAGACTAGGGGGTAACCAGCGGTGCATAACATAGCATCCTATATGTATAATAAGCAGCTAGAGGCAACAGCAAATGTATCATAAACAACAGCATCCTATATGGTATAATATAGCAGCAAGAGGCACAGCCACAATGTCTCATCCACCCCAACATGCATCCTATCATTTAATAATATATCGCAGTAGCATAGCATTCTATAATGGAGAAATATGTACCGGGCATAGGATTAACAGCGAGTTGACACTAGAAAACCCTTATACTTTGCAACATAAAACACACGCTCTGCAAATCTATAAAGCAGCGAGTGCCTAGTAACCGCATTTGCACCTTGAGGACACCGGGCCCTTCCTATATATCTCATCCTGCAGAGGTATAAACCTCATAGGGAGTGCACAAACTGGTGTAGCAGGAGTGAAGACCTAGATCAGGGTCCTGGACAAGCAGTAATCAGCAGATACCGCAGGTGAAACACACCAGTGGAGCATGAGCATAACCCAGGTAGCCATTCTACCTAGTCAGCGAGAGTCCCGCGGTGAAGGAGCAATTGATATTGTGGGCCGGCACTTAACAAACTCCAGACGCCTAGGTGTGTCAACACGGCTCACCTCCGTCCCACAAATCCTGGCCGCCATAAAGGGAACAAACACACCACGATCACGGCTGAATCATGGCATCACACCTGGCCCTTGCCTGCCCCATATGTACAAGGATATAACTGCTAAATACTGCCCCCTAGGTACAAGAATAGTTAAATAACTATAATACGGCCCCCTATGTACTAAGAATATAAACTGCTATAATACTGCCCCTATGTACAGAATATAATCTAATAATACGTGCCCCCTATGTACAAGAATATAACACTAGAATACTGCCCACTATGTAGGAATAGAAACTACTATAATACTGCCCCTATGTACTAAAGAATATAACTCTATAATACTGCCCCCTATGTACAAGAATATAACTACTATAATACTGCCCCTATTGTACAAGAATATAACTATATAATGCCCCTATGTACAGAATAGATAACTCACTAAATATACTGCCCCCTATGTACAGAATATAACTATCATCTGCCCCCAGATGTACAGAAAACTACTATATACTGCCCCTAACAGAATAACTATATAATACTGCCCCTTGTACAGAATATAACTACTATATACTGCCCCCATGTACCAGGATATAATACTAAATACTGCCCCCTATGTACAGAATCTAACTACTATAAGTACTGTCCCCATGTACAGAATATAACTCTATAATACTGCCCTATGTACAAATATAAACTGCCTATAATCCTGCCCCCTAGTCACAGAATAAACTACTATAATACTGCCCCCTATGTTAAGGAATATAACTACTATAATACTGCCCCCGAGTATACTGTAAGAATATAACCTATAATACTGCCCCCTATGTACAAGGATATAACCTATAATACTGCCCCTATGTACAAGAATATAACTACTATAATACTGCCCCCTATGTACAAAGGATATAACTACTATAATACTGCCCGATGTAGAAGAATATATAACTATAATACTGCCCTATGTAAAAGATATATCATACTATAATACTGCCCCCTATGTACGAATATACTACTATAATACTGCCCCCTATTACAAGAATATAACTACTATAATAAGCCCCCTATGTACAAGAAATATACCTATAATACTGCCCCATATGTACAAGAAATAACACTATAATACTGCCCCCTATGTACAGAATATAACTCTATACTGCCCCCTGTACAAGATATAACTACATAACTGCCCCCTTAGTACAAGATATAAATTACTATAATAATGCCCCTATGTACAGGAATATAAACTACTATAATACTGCCCTATGTAAAAGATATAACTCATATACTGCCTCTGTACAGAATAAACTAATAATATGCCCCCTAGTACAAGAATATAACTACTATAATACTGCCCCCTATGTACAAGAATATCAACGCGCTATATACTGCCCCTATGTACAAGAATATAACATAATACTGCCCTATGTACAAGATATATACTACTACAATACTGCCCCCTATAAAGGAATATAACTACTATACTACGCCCCCTATGTACAAGAATAAACTACTATAATACTGCCCCTATGTAAAGAAATAACTACTTAATACTCCCCTATGTAAAGGAATATAACTACTTAATACTGCACCCCTATGTAAAGGAATATAACTACTATTAATCCGCCCTATGTAAAGGAATATACTACTATAATACTGCCCCCTATGTAAGGAATATAATAATTAAATACTGCCCCTATGTACAAGATATAAATAATAATACCTGCCCCTATGTACAAGATATAACTACATCATAATACTGCCCCCTATGTAAAAGAATAAACTACTATAATATATGACCACTAGTAAGAATCCAACTATTATAATATGTCCTCTATGTACAGAATTAACTACTATAATACTGCCCTATGTAAAGGAAATAAACTATATAATACTGCCCCCTCTGTACAGAATATAATTACTATAATACTGCCCCTATGTACAAGAATATAACTACTATAATGCTGCACCCTTAGGTCAAGACTAAACTACTAAGAATACGCCCCCTATGTACAAGGAATATAAAATGCTATTAATACTGCCCCTATGTACAAGGAATATAATCTTATACTACTGCACCCTACTGTACCAGATATAATCCTCTAATACTACGCAACCTCATGTAAGGAGATAACCTCATATATATGACCTGCCCCTAGTAGACAGACATATATACTTAATATGACCCTAGGATATAACTACTATTCACCCCCTATGTAAGGAGAATATAACTGCCCTATAGAATAATACATCAATACTGCCCCCTATGTAAGAAGTAACTAATACTATACTACGCCCCTATGTAGAAGGAATATAATCTACTATAATACTGCCCCCTATGTACAAAGGAATCTAACTACTATAATACTGCCCCCTATGTACAGGAATCTACCTTCGGTTAATCCTGCCCCCTCTGTCAGCTATACCTCCTATAATCTGCCCCCTCTGTACACGAATAAACGTCTATATACTGCCCCTATGTACAAGTAACACTTCTTTTATCACTTTATCAGCATATTTCACAGATATAATTCCAGTTTTTCTCTATCAATCCTGGTGGTACACAATTTGGTTGGACCCAAACCTGGAACTTCTGACTTTAGGGTCGTCAGGCATATGGTTCTGAGCTTCTCTCTGCCTCCAGCCCCTCCCCTTGCATTCCAGGATGAGCTACAACCACACACACACACACCCAGACTTCCTGCCAGCGTGTGAGGAGAGTAAAGCTACAGGAAGATAAGATCTTTATCCAGGGAGGGGAAGGGGGCATATAGTGATGTGATGTGACTGTATGTAATGGCTGTATAATGACAAGGAGAGGAGAATGTCATTGTGTGTTAATATGCTTTCATGAATCATATCTCTGATCTGTCTCATCTCTCTTTCTATGTGTCGGGCACTAGTGAATGTTCAGAAGTTAAATGTAAGTGTAGATAAACCTGTACCTGATAATCTAAGCACATTGTCAGCATACAGCATCTAATAGCACAGAGGAATCATGTCTGGTTAGAGAGTCCCCACTCACACTCTGGGATCTTACACTGACCATAACTGAGTGATTGGAGCTAAAACACCAATAATACTGAGTTACATTGTAACTGAGTAATTAGGTGGTTAAAATGAAATTTGAAAATATCTTTTCATGGGCAAACTCCTTTAAAGGGCATCTACTACAAGGATGAAGGCAAATGAGCCTGAGGGGCTTTAGGCTCCATTAACACCGATGGAGCCTGGGCCCCTCAGGCTCATTTGCAACAGTCCTTCATCCTTGTGGTGGATGCCCTTTAAGTTGACAGAGAATGGGATACGATTGTACCAAATTATCTAATGTGATGAAATCGATATATACATATAGCATTGATTTGTCTTGCCCATGGTGGTTATAGATGCATCTGTTCACTTTCCACTTTTTTTCCAGCATTCAGATTCCTCCAGAGAACACACAACATTCAGAAGTGAACCAGCCCCGGGTTTCTCCAGCGCCTAAGTGATACAGCCGGGGGTATGCTGGTCGGCCTAATAGCCTTTACCTTGTCCTTTTATCTCCTGTTCACTAATGAGGTGAGAATATATTGGACTATGAAGATCACAAGTTACGCAGTGACTCCAACAGCAGAATAGTGAGTGCAGCTCTGGAGTATAATGCAGGATATAACTCAGGTCAGTACAGGATAAGTAATATCTGTATGTACACAGTGACTGCACCAGCAGCAGAATAGTGAGTGCAGCGTCTGGGTATAATCAGGATGTAACTCAGGATCAGTACAGGATAAGTAATGTCATGTATGTTACACAGTGACTGCACCAGCAGCAGAATAGTGAGTGCAGTCGTGGTGTATAATGCAGGATAAACTCAGGATCAGTACAGGATAAGAATATCATGTTATACACAGTGACTGCACCAGCAGCAGATAGTGAGTGCAGCTCGGGAGTATAATACAGGATATAACTCAGGATCAGTACAGGATAAGTAAATCATGTATGTACACAGTGACTGCACAGCAGCAGAATAGTGAGTGCAGCTCTGGAGTATAATGCAGGATATAACTCAGGATCAGTACAGGATAAGTAATACATGTATATACACAGTGACTGCACCGCAGCAGAATAGTGAGTGCAGCTCTGGAGTATATACAGGATGTAACTCAGGATCAGTACAGGATAAGTAATGTCATGTATGTACACAGTGACTGCAACCAGCAGAATAGTGAGTGCAGCTCGGGAGTATAATGCAGGATATAACTCAGGATCAGTACAGGATAAGTAATGTCATGTATGTACACACTGACTGCACCAGCAGCAGGATAGGTGAGTGCGCTCTGGGGTATAATACAGGATGTAACTCAGGATCAGTACGGATAAGTAATGTCATGTATGTACACAGTGACTGCACCAGCAGCAGAATAAGTGAGCGGCAGCTCTGGGTATAATACAGGTGTAACTCAGGACAGTACAGGATAAGAATGTCATGTAGTACACAGTGACTGCACCAGCAGCAGAATAGTGAGTGCAGCTCTGGAGTAAATAAAGGATGTGCACAGTGACAATATGTGTTGCTATTACAGGGTCGGGCGGGTACAGACATCATTGTCTCTGGATGAGGGGCTGTCAGTTGTGGTTCCTATTGGAAATATCCAGGGGTGTGGACCCTATAAATGAAGGAAAATTGTTGCACTTGGCCGGACCCCTGCAGACAGCGAAGGTCAGTGTGGGGGATTGTATGTGGGGACATGTGTAGGCTTGTGTCTATAGTACACTGGAATTCCTTGGTGGTGTGCGGAGGTTTGCGCCATGTGTATGTAGAATCTCACGTATAGCAGCACACATCACTCCTACCATACTTTTACAAGCCTGCGCACTCTGCCAATTTTACAGGGCGTCGCTTCAGTTGATCATCGTTGAACTTATGAAGTCCCCGCTGTGCAGAGACAGCATGATGGTGGGTGCCCACTAGGTGGTGACTATTCCAGTTTGAACTGATACCCCTTAAGTATGAGGCATGCTGCACCTCATGCCTCACTAATGTCATTATGTGTTGCTACAAAAAGTGGAGACCTTAGAACTTTTCGAAGCGCAGGGTTTGTTACATTGTAGCCAGTCTGGACAATCCTATGTTAGAGCTTGCACTCCAGACTGAAACATTGGCATCATTTCATTACAAGATTTCTACTACTCTCTGTGATGTTCATGTTGTTTCTTTCTTTTCAGCCAACTTTTTGATCCAAACTATGGGGTTTCCATGCACTGCGTGCAGCTGAAGCGCCAGGTGGAGATGTACCAGTGGGTGGAGCATAGGAATCCAAGTAAGTATTGTCTATATCATGGACTGGAGCTTTGTGGGAAAGCTGGGTGACTACATGGACACGTCACATATGTCTGATCACCAGTTTTTCATACATCCAGAACTTTCAATCTGCAGTTTTTTTCTTTTCATGATTCCGGGAAAGTTGTGAAATTACAATCCTATACTTCATAATCCATCCGTATAATCCAGGGGATACTTCTAAGCGCTGGCCGGTGTGCCAATGGGTTGTGTAGATGAGTTAGGCAAACATTCATTGGCTTCCTTTACCCCGCAGCGCTGCCTTGGCACAGATGTGTATATTAGGATCTTAAGAGTTGTTCTAGTGTGACGTGGTGCCTCCTGTTAAACTTTCAGCAATTTGCTCATACAAGACTACAGTGGATGTTCCAGGTTCTTAGTGTCCTCACACTGCTGTGCTCTGTTTTTCTGCATTGAACTGATCCACAGCATCTTCCCTCTGCTCTGCATGAACTGTTGTAGTATTTAACTAGTAACCTGAGTCATCTTTTACTCATTGCATTGTAATGGGGCATGGAGCAGCTTAATGCACAGAACACAGCAGTGTGAGGACACCCTCCAGTCTACATTTACGTGTTCTTTATTGCAAAGTCAAAAACTGTGCAAACACTTTGATAAATGTGGCCCGTACTGTGTGTTCTTGATCTACAGGGAATACGAAGAAGGGGGAGAGAAGAAAACGGAGACTAGATACACGCTATAGTGAGTATCCACCCACTGTATCAACTGTCTGGTCGATTGTCATCTGGCATGGCAGCCGGTCTTCTGAGTTTACTTTCCTTTATATTTTTATATCCATATGACAGACTGTGTTTTCTAATGTTGTCATCACCAGCTGGAACCGAGATGTTCAGATGCTGTAGTGTCTGGTGTCCTGGCCACGTGGACCAGTACTACCTGAACACATTAGGAGCTGTAACCGTCTGTGTTCAGTTTCTTCTACTGTGTCAAAGGAGAACATAACTTGTGTACATTCCCAACCTCTAAGTATCACCACCTCCCGGCTCCAAGTGGTTGGGAAACCTTACAAGTTTCTTCATATTTGTCCCATAAAATTTGAGTTACTTTACCAACACTTGGCACATCACAGGTCTTCTTCTCTAGTCACACCAGAGCTGTCTACACAATCCTTGGGGAATCAGAGTTTAGCTGGGGAGTGAATAATTGAGAATTTTTTTATGCAGCTTTGATGTGATTGGAGCATATTCAGTATGAATGTTTGCAATATTATTTTATGTTCTCATAACTATAGATTGGTATAGATGGGCCACATGTCATTAAGGGCATATTGCCTTACAATAAAGGGATGGCATTTCTTTGGGGCCCTATAATCCTTGGAATAAAGGGCCACAGTGCTGATTAAGTGTGTGACCCAGAGAATCCTGATATGAGGGGCCACAGTGCTTATTCGTATGGATGCACAATTGCACAGGGCGCCCCCATCACCTGCAGGCAGGGGGTCATACACAGCGCCTTTATGTAGATAGATCTATCTGCAGTTCCCTGCACAGCCAGCTGTTTAGGGGGGGGGCCATGTGCAGATCAAAAAGTAAACTCGTAGCCTTTTTATCTCTAGATCGGTGTGGGTCTATGATCATTAGTCATTTAATTTCCTTGTGATAAGCCATGACTAAAGGTGATGCTTCCTTGTTCTTGGAGTCTCACATTTGTTTTGTTGTCAGACACTGATGGAAGTCGGTAGGTTGTCAGCAGCCGGCATTTTGACAGAGAGATCGCCCATCGGAACCCCAGGTGAGCGCTTCCCCACAGCTAACCCCATAGGATCCAAGGCCAGTACAGTGGCTCGGTCTAGTAAAGTTCACAATGTATCGAAACCTTGGTACTTGTTTATACTTTCTACTCTAGACTGTTCAATAAGGGTTTTCTGTCATTTTTGGTACTGGTGACTTCTGCTGTTCTACAAACTCCTGTACAGTGATGGCGAACCTTTTAGAGCCGAGTGCCCAACTACAAGAAAGACCCGATTTATTTATCGCAAAGTGCCAACACAGAAATTTTATTGGATTTTATACTCCCTTCTCTGTCACAGTTTTCATTGATACCAGCCCCTCGGGACACCAATCAAGCAGAAATAGTCCCAGGTTGAGCTGTCCCTTTAAAATAGCTCTGTGCACAGCAAGTCCTGGGCTGTCTGGGCTGCAGGAAGATACCTGGAGTCATACTCTGGTGATGGCCTGAGTGCCCACAAGAAAGGCTCTGAGTGCCACCTCTGGCACCAGTGCCATAGGTTAGCCATCGATATTCCCACAAAGAAAAGATTCTTATATATACTCAGGATAAAAAATAACACTTTCTTTTATTCACTTTATACAGCATTTCACAGATATAATTCCAGTTTTTCTCTATCAATCCTGGTGTACACAATTTTGGTTGGACCCAAACCTGGAACTTCTGACTTTAGGGTCGTCAGGCATATGGTTCTGAGCTTCTCTCTGCCTCCAGCCCCTCCCCTTGCATTCCAGGATGAGCTCACACACACACACACACACACACACACAGACTTCCTGCCAGCGTGTGAGGAGAGTAAAGCTACAGGAAGATAAGATCTTTATCCAGGGGAGGGGAAGGGAGGCATATAGTGGATGTGACTGTATGTAATGGCTGTAATAGCAGAGGGGAGAATGTCATTGTGTGTAATATGCATTTCATGAATCATATCTCTGATCTGTCTCATCTCTCTTTCTATGTGTCGGGCACTAGTGAATGTTCAGAAGTTAAATGTAAGTGTAGATAAACCTGTACCCTGATAATCTAAGCACATTGTCAGCATACAGCATCTCATAGCACAGAGGAATCATGTCTGGTTAGAGAGTCCCCACTCACACTCTGGGATCTTACACTGACCATAACTGAGTGATTGGAGCTAAAACACCAATAATACTGAGTTACATTGTAACTGAGTAATTAAGGGGTTAAAAATGAAATTTGAAAATGATCTTTCATGGGCAAACTCCTTTAAAGGGCATCTACTACAAGGATGAAGGCAAATGAGCCTGAGGGGCTTTAGGCTCCATTAACACCGATGGAGCCTGGGGCCCCTCAGGCTCATTTGCATACAGTCCTTCATCCTTGTGGTGGATGCCCTTTAAGTTGACAGAGAATGGGATACGATTGTACCAAATTATCTAATGTGATGAAATCGATATATACATATAGCATTGATTTGTCTTGCCCATGGTGGTTATAGATGCATCTGTTCACTTTCCACTTTTTTTTCCAGCATTCAGATTCCTCCAGAGAACACACAACATTCAGAAGTGAACCAGCCCCGGGGTTTCTCCAGCGCCTAAGTGATACAGCCGGGGGTATGCTGGTCGGCCTAATAGCCTTTACCTTGTCCTTTTATCTCCTGTTCACTAATGAGGTGAGAATATATTGGACTATTGAAGATCACAAGTTACGCAGTGACTCCAACAGCAGAATAGTGAGTGCAGCTCTGGAGTATAATGCAGGATATAACTCAGGATCAGTACAGGATAAGTAATATCATGTATGTACACAGTGACTGCAATCCTGTAGTACACAGTGACTGCACACAGCAGCAGAATAGTGAGTGCAGACTGGAGTATAATCAGGTGTAAACGGATCAGTACAGGATAAGTAATGTCATGTATGTACACAGTGGACTGCACAGCAGCAGAATAGTGAGTGCAGTCGTGGTGGTATAATGCAGGATATAAACTCAGGATCAGTACAGGATAAGTAATATCATGTAGTACACAGTGACTGCACCAGCAGCAGAATAGTGAGTGCAGCTCTGGGAGTATAATACAGGATATAACTCAGGATCAGTACAGGATAAGTAAGATCATGTATGTACACAGTGACTGCACCAGCAGCAGAATAGTGAGTGCAGCTCTGGAGTATAATGCAGGATATAAACTCAGGATCAGTACAGGATAAGTATACATGTATATACACGTGACTGCACCGCAGCAGAATAGTGAGTGCAGCTCTGGAGTATATACAGGATGTAACTCAGGATCAGTACAGGATAAGTAATGTCATGTATGTACACAGTGACTGCACCAGCAGAATAGTGAGTGCGACTCGGGAGTATAATGCAGGATATAACTCAGGATCAGTACAGGATAAGTAATGTCATGTATGTACACACTGACTGCACCAGCAGCAGGATAGGAGTGCAGCTCTGGAGTATAATACAGGATGTAACTCAGGATCAGTACAGGATAAGTAATGTCATGTATGTACACAGTGACTGCACCAGCAGCAGAATAAGTGAGCGCAGCTCGAGGTATAATACAGGATGTAACTCAGGATCAGTACAGGATAAGAATGTCATGTATGTACACAGTGACTGCACCAGCAGCAGAATAGTGAGTGCAGCTCTGGAGTATAATACAAGGATGTGCACAGTGACAATATGTGTTGCTATTACAGGGTCGGGCGGTACAGACATCATTGTCTCTGGATGAGGGCTGTCGTTGTGGTTCCTATTGGAAATATCCAGGGGTGTGGACCCTATAAATGAAGGAAAATTGTTGCACTTGGCCGGACCCCTGCAGACAGCGAAGGTCAGTGTGGGGGATTGTAGTGGGGACATGTGTAGGCTTGTGTCTATAGTACATGGAATTCCTTGGTGGTGTGCGGAGGTTTGCGCCATGTGTATGTAGAATCTCACGTATAGCAGCACACATCACTCCTACCATACTTTTACAAGCTGCGCACTCTGCCAATTTTACAGGGCGTCGCTTCAGTTGAATCATCGTTGAACTTATGAAGTCCCCGCTGTGCAGAGAACAGCATGATGGTGGGTGCCCACTAGGTGGTGACATATTCCAGTTTGAACTGATACCCCTTTAAGTATGAGGCATGCTGCACCTCATGCCTCACTAATGTCATTATGTGTTGCTACAAAAAGTGGAGACCTTAGAACTTTTCGAAGCTGAGGGTTTGTTACATTGTAGCCAGTCTGGACAATCCTATGTTAGAGCTTGCACTCCAGACTGAAACATTGGCATATTCATTACAAGATCTTCTACTACTCTCTGTGATGTTCATGTGTTTCTTTCTTTTCAGCCAACTTTTTGATCCAAACTATGGGTTTCCATGCACTGCGTGCAGCTGAAGCGCAGGTGGAGATGTACCAGTGGGTGGAGCATAGGAATCCAAGTAAGTATTGTCTAATCATGGACTGGAGCTTTGTGGGAAAGCTGGGTGACTACATGGACACGTCACATATGTCTGATCACCAGTTTTTCATACATCCAGAACTTTCAATCTGCAGTTTTTTCTTTTCATGATTCCGGGAAGTTGTGAAATTACAATCCTATACTTCATAATCCATCCGTATAATCCAGGGGATACTTCTAAGCGCTGGCCGTCGTGTGCCAATGTGGTTGTGTAGATGAGTTAGGCAAACATTCATTGGCTTCCTTTACCCCGCGCGCTGCCTTGGCACAGATGTGTATATTAGGATCTTAAGAGTTGTTCTAGTGTGGACGTGGTGCCTCCTGTTAAACTTTCAGCAATTTGCTCATACAAGACTACAGTGGTTTATGTTCCAGGTTCTTAGTGTCCTCACACTGCTGTGCTCTGTTTTTCTGCATTGAACTGATCCACAGCATCTTCCCTCTGCTCTGCATGAACTGTTGTAGTATTTAACTAGTAACCTGAGTCATCTTTTACTCATTGCATTGTAATTGGGGCATGGAGCAGACTTAATGCACAGAACACAGCAGTGTGAGGACACCCTCCAGTCTACATTTACGTGTTCTGATATTGCAAAGTCAAAACTGTGCAAACACTTTGATAAATGTGGCCCGTACTGTGTGTTCTTGATCTACAGGGAATACGAAGAAGGGGGAGAGAAGAAAACGGAGACTAGATACACGTATAGTGAGTATCCACCCACTGTATCAACTGTCTGGTGCGTATTGTCATCTGCATGGCAGCCGGTCTTCTGAGTTTACTTTCCCTTTATATTTTTATATCCATATGACAGACTGTTTTTCTAATGTTGTCATCACCAGCTGGAACCGAGATGTTCAGATGCTGTAGTGTCTGGTTCCTGGCCACGTGGACCAGTACTACCGACACATTAGGAGCTGTAACCGTCTGTGTTCAGTTTCTTCTACTGTGTCAAAGGAGAACATAACTTGTGTACATTCCCAACCTCTAAGTATCACACTCCCGGCTCCAAGTGGTTGGGAAACCTTACAAGTTTCTTCATATTTGTCCCATAAAATTTGAGTTACTTTACCAACACTTGGCACATCACAGGTCTTCTTCTCTAGTCACACCAGAGCTGTCTACACAATCCTTGGGGAATCGAGTTTAGCTGGGGAGTGAATAATTGAGAATTTTTTTATTGCAGCTTTGAATGTGATTGGAGCATATTCAGTATGAATGTTTGCAATATTATTTTATGTTCTCATAACTATAGATTGGTATAGATGGGCCACATGTCATTAAGGGCATATTGCCTTACAATAAAGGGATGGCATTTCTTTGGGGCCCTATAATCCTTGGAATAAAGGGCCACAGTGCTGATTAAGTGTGTGACCCAGAGAAATCCTGATGATAGGGGCCACAGTGCTTATTCGTATGTGATGCACAATTGCACAGGGCGCCCCCATAACCTGCAGGGCAGGGGGTCATACACAGCGCCATTTATGTAGATAGATCTATGCTGCAGTTCCCTGCACAGCCAGCTGTTTAGGGGGGGGCCATGTGCAGATCAAAAAGTAACTCGTAGCCTTTTTATCTCTAGATCGTTGTGGGGTTCTATGATCATTAGTCATTTAATTCCTTGTGATAAGCCATGACTAAAGGTGATGCTTCCTTGTTCTTGGAGTCTCACATTTGTTTTGTTGTCAGACACTGAATGGAAGTCGGAGGTTGTCAGCAGCCGGCATTTTGACAGAGAGATAGCCCATCGGAACCCCAGGTGAGCGCTTCCCCACAGCTAACCCCATAGGATCCAATGGCCAGTACAGTGGCTCGGTCTAGTAAAGTTCACAATGTATCGAAACCTTGGTACTTGTTTATACTTTCTACTCTGGACTGTTTCAATAAGGGTTTTTCTGTCATTTTTGGTACTGGTGACTTCTGCTGTTTACAAACTCCTAGTACAGTGATGGCGAACCTTTTAGAGCCGAGTGCCCAACTACAAGAAAGCCCGATCTTATTTACGCAAAGTGCCAACACAGAATTTTATTTGGATTTTATACTCCCTTCTCTGTCACAGTTTTCATTGATACCAGCCCCTGAGACACCAATCAAGCAGAAATAGTCCCAGGTTGAGCTGTCCCTTTAAAATGCTCTGTGCACAGCAAGTCCCTGGGCTGTCTGGGCTGCAGGAAGATACCTGGAGTCATACTCTGGTGATGGCCTGAGTGCCCACAAGAAAGGCTCGGGAGCTGCCACCTCTGGACCAGTGCCATAGTTAGCCATCCATACACAACATTACATTTTGGGTCATATGATGATTGTGGATTGGACGACTTACCTTCTTACACATGGTGTAAATAATCTCCAGGTGCTTGGGGTTGGACAGCAGCATGGCCGTGTCCACAGTGATGTAATTGTGCAGCAGCGGCATCATGTCTGCAGCGGGAAGAGAAGATCAGAGTCATCAGAGCGGCGCCACCTCCTGGTGACATACAGCAAGACACAGAGGAGGCTGCAGACCTGTGAAGTACTCATAGCAATCCCTCTGGAAGACCTCGTACAGGATCCCCAGGAGCTGCCACATCTGCGGGGAGATGCTCTGATTGGTCAGACTGTAACCCAACGACAGGATCTCCTCATAGAACTCTGCAGAGGAACAGAAGTGTGAGCGCAGCTCTGAGGTATAACCCAGGACAAGTAATGTCATGTATGTATGTACACAGTGACTGCACCAGCAGCAGAATAGTGAGTGCAGCTCTGGGGTATAATACAGGATGTAACTCAGGATCAGTACAGGATAAGTAATGTCATGTATGTACACAGTGACTGCACCAGCAGCAGAATCTTGTACATAGGGGGCAGTATTATAGTAGTTATATTCCTGTACGTAGGGGACAGTATTATAGTAGTTGTATTCCTGTACATAGGGGCAGGATTATAGTAGTTATATTCTTGTACATAGGGGGCAGTATTATAGTAGTTATATTCTTGTACATAGGGGGCACAGCGCCCCTGCCTGTGTTATAGCAGTTATATAACTGTACATAGGGGGCAGTATTATAGTAGTTATATTCCTGTACATAGGGGGCAGGATTATAGTAGTTATATTCTTGTACATAGGGGGCAGTATTATAGTAGTTATATTCCTGTACACAGGGGGCAGTATTATAGTAGTTATATTCTACATAGGGGGCAGTATTATAGTAGTTATATTCTTGTACATAGGGGGCAGGATTATAGTAGTTATATTCTTGTACATAGGGGGCAGTATTATAGTAGTTATATTCCTGTACATAGGGAGCAGTATTATAGTAGTTATATCCCT
>WNYA01003531.1:3341-24616 GCA_019512145.1 Engystomops pustulosus
CCCCCCCTCCTCTACCCTCCGCCCCCCCCCCCGCCACGCCTCCCTCCTGCGCCCCGCCTCCTCTACCGCTCCTGCGCCCCGCCTCCTCTACGCCTCCTGCGCCCCGCCTCCTCTACGCCTCCTGCGCCCCGCCTCCTCTACGCCTCCTGCGCCCCTGCCTCCTCTACGCCTCGCTCGCGCACCTCGCCGCCTCGCCCCCCCCGCCTCCCGCTCTCTAAGCTGACCCCGCCTTACGCCCCGCCTGCCCCCCCCCCCCCCGCCTCCTCTACGCCTCCTCGCCCGCCTCCTCTCGCCCTGCCCTCCGCCTCCTCTACGCCTCCTGCGCCCGCTCCTCTGCGGCCCCCGCCTCCTCTACGCCTCCTGCGCCCCGCCTCCTCTACGCGCATCTGCCCCTCCGCCTCCCTACGCCTCTCGCCCCCTCCTCCCTCTACGCCTCCTCGCCCCGCCTCCTCTACGCTCCCTGCGCCCCCTCCCCACCCCTCCTGCCCCCGCTCCTCCTCTCTCCTCCTCCTCCGCGCCCCCCTCTCTAACCCTCCTGCGCCCCGCCTCCTCTAACCCTCCTGCGCCCCGCCTCCTCTAACCTCCTGCGCCCCGCCTCCTCTAACCCCTCCCCCCCTCCGCTAACCCTCCGGTCTCGCCCCGCCTCCTCGAACCCTCTGCGCCCCGCCTCCTCTAACCTCCTGCGCCCCGCCTCCTCTAACCTCCGGCGCCCCGCCTTCCTCTAACCCTCCGCCGCCGCTCTACCCCCTGCGAACCTTCGTACTGGCACCTAAACCCTCCTGCGTCCCCGCCTCATCTACGCCCTGAGCCCCGCCTCCTTACACCTCCTGCGCCCGCCCGCTAACCTCGCGCCCCGCTCCTCTAACCCTCCTGCGCCCGCCTCCTCTAACCCTCCTGCGCCCGCTCTCAACCTCCTGCGCCACCGCCTCCTCTAACCCTCCTGCGCCTCCCGCCTCCCTCTAACCTCACTGCGCCCAGCTCTTGCCCATCCTCACTCATCCTGCGCCCCCTCCGCTACTCCTCCTAGCCCACCCTCCCCCCCGCCTCCTCTACGCCTCCTGCCCCCGCCTCCTCCTACCTCCTGCCCCCCGCCTCCTCTACCATCCGTCCCCCCCCCGCCTCCTCCTCTACGCCTCCTGCCCCCCGCCTCCTCGTACCTCCTGCCTGCCCCCGCCTCCTCTAACCCTACGCCTCCTCGCCCCCGCCCTCCTCTACCCTCCTGCCCCCCGCCTCCTCTACTACGCCTCCTCTCCCCCGCCTCCTCTACGCCCTGCCCCCCCCTCTCTAACGCCTCCTGCCCCTCAGCCTCCCTACGCCTCCTGCTCTCCCCCCTCCGCCTCCTCTACGCCTCCTCCCCCCGCTCCCTCTCGCCCTCCCCCCCGCCTCCCTCGCCTCCCTCGCCTCGCTCCTCTACGCCTCCTGCGCCCCGCCTCCTCTACGGCTCCGTCCTCTCAATATCTGAAGAATTCCTCTTATTCCCCGTAACATTCCTGATACGCGACTAGGGCACCTATACGTTGCTTCGGAACGGCCGCCATTGTGTTCTTTTACCACCATGCTCCGGTACGGGCTCCCAAAGGTCTTAGAGATCCGGAGCGGCGGCTTCTGGCAGTACCACTCACCGGAGACCCCAGACTGGACCTGGAGGCGTCGTCAACACTCCGAGACTTTCTAACAAGACCAGAAACAGAGGCCAATAACCCCATCATGTCACCCCGTATATATCAGTGCACATCAGCATGCCGCTATAACCTGGGTATACAGTGATATATGTACAGCCGCTATAACCTGGGTATACACTGATATCTGTACAGCCGCTATAACCTGGGTATACCCTGATATACTGTACAGCCGCTATATAACCTGGGTATACCCGGATATATGTACAGCCGCTATAAGGGGTTTACCCTGATACATGTACAGCCGCTGCAACCTGGTATACACGATATATTGTACCCGCTATAACCTGGGTATACAGTATACATGTACAAGCCGCTATAACCGGATAAATCCTGATATATGTACAGCCGCTAAACCTGGTTACACGATATATACACCGCTAAACCTGGGTATACCCTGATATATGTACAGCCGCTATAACCTGGGTATACCCTGATATTGTACAGCCGCATAAAACCTGTGTATACACTGATATATGTACCGCCGCTTAACCTGGGTATACCCTGATATATGTACAGCCCTGTCCTGGGTATACCCTGATTATGTACAGCGCTATAACCTGGTATACACTGATAAGATGTGAACACCGCTTGTAACCTGGATGATACCGCTGATATATGTACAACCGCTATAACCTGGGATACACTAGATATAGGTAACAGCCGCTATACCTGGGTATACACTGATAGTCACCTATACCTGGGTATACCCGTACATGTACGACCTATAACCTGGGTACAACCGATACATGTAAACCGCTTAACCGGTAATACCCTGATATGTACAGCCGCTATAACCTGGTATAGAGTGAGGGAAGCAGCACTCCAAATTGATAGTGTATATTATCACCAGTGGAAAAGATACAACGTTTCAGCTAACTTTATGTAGCCATTTTCAAAGCTACATCAAGTTAGCTGAAACGACAATCGTACATATGTACTACAGGCCGCTCGTAATTATATTGCCGGATAAACCTGGGTATCATACATTCATGTCCTGTACCTGCTCTGAGATCTGCGGTGATCTTTCTTGGGTCTCCTGGTTACGGTGGTGCCGGTGTTGAGGGCAGGGGCGGTGGGGATACGGGTGATGAGGGAGGAGGTAGATTATTTGGGTTGTTCCTGTGGCCTTTGTCAGCTTCATACTCAAATGTCCGTTTGGGTTTGGGGACAGGGTTGACGTCTGCAGCGGGGCTCTCGGGGGCCGCAGTCGGGCTACATGAGTTTGCAGCAGTTCCTTGCTTGGCATTTTGCTCCTGTTGGTTTGTGGGATGTATATTCCCGGATCTGTCGTTTGGACCCTCCGGAGAACCTGCAGTTATGGAGCGCTTTCTCCCGAGGTCCACACTGAAACAACTGCTGGGCAGCTGCGGCAGGCCCCGGCCCGGGTTCTCCTTCAGCGCCTGCTCGATCTTCTGGATCCTGTTCAGCACCGCAGAAGCCTCTTTCCGGGGGCCCCTGATAAAGGCGTTGGCGGGTTCTGTTCTGCTGGAGCGCCTCTCATAGCGGTGCAGTGAGTCGCGCTCGGACGCGGTGGTCTCCTCCTCCTCGGTCTCCGGGTAAGAACACTCAGAAAATGTCCTGCTCATTCTCCGGTAACCTCTAA
Source organism: Engystomops pustulosus (assembly GCA_019512145.1). NCBI lineage: Eukaryota > Metazoa > Chordata > Amphibia > Anura > Leptodactylidae > Engystomops > Engystomops pustulosus. The sequence goes on from WNYA01003531.1 coordinate 6,627, forward strand.
AGTCAAAGGAGCTGTCACTGCAGGGCGAGGCCAGCATGCTGGGGCACCCCTCGCTGGGGGGCCGCTCACCCGGGTCTCCTCTATCCAGGCTGAGGCGCGGAGCAGCTTCTCCTCTGCACTCCCATTCTGAAATCTTACGCCGAATGTCAAGCACCTGCGAGTGGACTGCGCTTCGGTTATGGGTCCGGTTGCGCTGGTTGGCAGCAGACCCCAGGGACAGCGTGCTCCGTGTGATCTGGCAGTGTCCAATCAACATCGGCCTCCGACCTCCAGGACATTCTCCTTCTGGTTGGGGCCTCTGAATACGGAAAGTCCTTATCAGACAAGCGCGCTGAGCGACTTGGACAAGTGGTTGGAGGCGTCGCCCCCCGGGGAGCGCAGGCGCGGGTCTCTCACAGCAGAACCTCTCAGGGTCCAGTCCTTGATGATCAGCTTGTTGGCTATATTGGGTAATCTGCCAGTTCTGCAGAACTCTTCACTGTCACTGAGGGGATACGAGGGGGTCCGGACCGGGACAGCAACAGGCGTAGGAGACACCGACTGAGACCTGGACAGAGAGAAACACAGGGTGAGTAATGGAGCGAATGTTCTACAGTCCAATAGGATCAGTAATCAATCAATAGGATTGGTAATCTATAGGATCAGTAATCAATAGGTTCAGTAATCAATCCGATCAGTAATCAATCCGATCAGTAATCAATCAATAGGATCGGTATCTATAGGATCTATCAATCGATCGAGTATCAATCCATCAGTACTCATCCGTCATAATCAATCCGATCAGTAATCAATCCGATCAGTAATCAATCAATAGGATCGGTAATCAATAGGATCAGTAATCAATAGGATCATTAATCAATAGGATCAGTATCAATCCGATCAGTAATCAATCCAATCAGTAATCAATCCAATCAGTAATCAATCCAATCAGTAATCAATCCAATCAGTAATCAATCAATAGGATTGGTAATCAATAGGATCAGTATCAATCAATCAGGATATAATCATAGATCATATCAATAGGATCATAATCAATGATGAATCACGTAAATCAATCGATCATGGATACTTGAGGAGTCTGGCAAACCTTATGTTGGATCGGATTTGTAGCAGTTCTCAGTTAAGTCGTTTTGTTACAATGTTGCAGCAAGAGCATGTTCAACCCATCATTTAAGAGCCACATCAAGGCCGCCAGTGGGGGTGAGCTATCCCACAAATGCAACATTGGCGCGTATGGAGAGAGGGACGTCCTGTGTACGCCAAATACAATCGGGCAGGTCCTGTAAGGTGCTCTGCTCCTGGCTCTCGGCTGTCCTGCTGACCAGCGCCTGAGCTCCTGCTGTCCTGCTGTGCGCTCTCCGAGCTCATCTGCTGTCCCTGCTGTGACAGGCGCCGAACTCTCTTCTGGCCCTGCTTGGACCACGCCTGAGCGCTCTGCTGTCCCTGCTGTGACCGTGCCTTAGCTCTCGCTGTCCCTGCTGGACAGCGCCTGAGCTCTCTGCTGTCCCTGCTTGCCTGCCTAGCTCATCTGCGTCCCTGCTTGACCCCCTGACTCTCCTGTCCCCTGCTGTGACCAGCGCCTGAGGCAGGCTATTCCCAAGTGCAGGTCTCATAGTAAAAATCCCTGTCGCCTCCGGTGATTAAACCTTGTTTTTCTCCGAACGGAGACAGTGCCCCCCTTCTTTTGATTGATCTAATCTTAACATTACCACCAGATTTTTTTGTATGGACATGCATATATTAAATAACTTTCATGTTCCCCTCGTAGTCGTCTTGTCCATACTAAATAACTTTGTTTTAAGCTTCCTCATACTAAAGACCTCCATACCCTTATCATTGTGTGGCTCTACTTGAACCCTCTCACTCCAGGCATCCTTTTTATGACCGGTGCCAAATGGAACAGCAGTCCCAGTTGAGGCAGAACCTGCTTGGTACAGGGGTAATATAAATCCCTATCCCATAGTCTCATACACTTTGGGGGGGGAAAAAAAAATGCCACTACAATATCCTATAGCTTGAGGCAGCTTTGACCTTGCATGCTGTTATTCATTTATGATCGCTATTCTTCCCCAGGTCCTTCTCAACAAGGGACTCTCCCCGATTACTCCCCCAAGGACAGATTTTGCCTTTGGATTATTGGCCCCCCGTCATAACCTTACATTTATCCAATTAACCATTTTGTGCAATTGATGACCAAACATTCAGTGTCCAAGTCACCCTGCGCCTATTAACATCCTCCATAGACTGTATACACTATCACAGTTTGGTGTCCATCTGCAAATAGCACATGCTATTAATTCCCTACTCTATAGCATTAATAAATAATAAATAGTAGTGGCCACGCACAGAAACCCTGATGTACCCCACTCATACTGGTGACCATTCGATTATGTAATCATTGACACAACCCTCTGGATACGATCCGGTCCGCAGCCCAGTTTCATCCATTGCAATGATTCTATGTCGCCAAAACCAATACCCTAATTTTACCCAGCAGGCCGTCTATGAGGGACATGTCAAATGCCGTGCAATTCCAGGACACAAGAATCCACGCTGCTCCTCCATCCAGGCCAATCTGCTCACGCTCTCATAGAAGCAGAATAAGGTTAGTTAGACAACTCTACTTAGTAACCGCGGCTGTCACTTATTATGTCTATTTGATGTCCATCTCCATTATGTGTCTTTTTACTAAGGTTTTTACTAACCCTTCCAATACTTTCCCCACATGGAAGTTCAGCTTACAGGTCTGGGACTTGCCGGCGAAGTTTCTAGACCCGTTTTATATATTGGCCCACATTTGCTGCGCCAGTCACTTGGCACCCACACCAGAACTTAAGGGAATCCCTGAACTTGGATTCCCCTCCACCTTGTAGTCACACCCTTGGATTATAACTCCGTACATTTCCTCCCCCCAGATAGTCACACCCTCTGACTCCCCACCCCAAGTATTCCCACTCACCCCCCCCCCCTGGACGTCCCTCCCCCGCGTAGTCACACCCATGGATTATAAATTCCAGACATCCCCTCCCCCGAGTATTTACCCCCGCATAGTCACACCCATGATGATAACCGCTCCCCTCCCCCGAGTATGTACACCCCCCTTGGGACGTCCCCCTCCCCGCATAGTCCACCACACACCGGGGAGATAACCGCGCAACATCCCCTCCCCGAGATTACCCCTTGGCGCCCCTCCCCTCCATAGCACCACCCTTGATAGAACCGACCGCCCACCCCCGATAGTCACACCCTCGGCACCCCACCCCATATTCTAACCGGACATCCCCTGTAGCCACACACAGACCTCACAACCTTTATAGACATTTATTTTCTCCTTAAATATCGTCTCTTCTTCTCTTATAAAACATTTCTTCACATTGAAAGTCACAAAACGTCTTCACGATCCAAACCGGCGTGGCATTGGGGACGGGAAACGGGGAAGTGGGTTGTTTTTGTACGTTTGTGCTTGTGTTTTTTTTTGTGTAAACCTGGCGACTCTTCTTACATCCGGTACAAAATATTCAGTTTTACAGAAGAGAAGCTCAGTGATAGTAGAGATCATGGGCGCACAGAATCCCAAAAAAGTATTAAATAACATAAAAAAACAAACAAAAAAAAACAAGTCCTCATACTTTTCCTCACACAAAAATAAAAATCCTGACGCGTTGCGAGTGCGGCTCTGGAGCAGCCTGTGTTGTGGTGGGGGGATGGGTGGAAGGGGCGGAGCTTGGTACTTATGGTGCTTTTGCAAGCATAGGGGGCGCTCACCTTGGGGGGCGCGGTCCAATACTTTTTAATAAAAGGAACACAAATTCACATAAGATTCAGCATTGGGGGGGTGAAAAGAATGAGGGAATGGTGGGGGAGGGGGTCCTGATGCTTGCAGCACACAAAGGTTAATAATAATAAGGGGGAGGGGCCATGCAGACAGAACGCAGCGACGTCATGGGAAGTCCAAAATCAAATAGAAAGCAGCATCATCTCGGGAGACCTAAACTTCCTGAAGCAAAGAGGCGTAACCAACGTCCAGTCACTTTCCAGCTTCCTCGGGGGGAAGAGTATTGACAGCCCCGCCCCTGAGGATCGCTCCATGGCTCTGGCTTAGGATATCTTGCAGCTGTTCCTTGTGCAGTTCTTGGGGGGGCTCTGCGGGGGGCGGATGATCTTGGCTTTTTTCAGGCTGTGCCTCTTGTTGTAGTTGTTGGCGGTGAGCGAGTACGAGCGGCCGTGCATCATCCTGGCGTTCAGGCCGTTCGCCATGGAGAAGGACTTCAGATGGCTTCGTAAGGCAACCGGGAGCGGGAGCTTGTCCACCAGGTGGACGGGGGTGCAGGACACGATGGCGCGGCAGCACAGGTCCTGCAGGCTCGTCCTGGGGGAAATACAGGGTGGGGGGGGGGAACAGTCAACAATGCGGTCAGGCCCCAACTACTGCCCACAGAGGGCTGCAGTGCTACATGGCGGCCACACGGGGGCAGTGCTGCGATATCCTGCACATACTCATGGCTGCTCTTACACACAGTGACCTGCAGGGGGCAGCACAGGTCCTTAGCTCAGGCTGCTAGTCCTGCACATACTCATGCTTGCTCTGTACACACATTACCTTCAGGGGGCAGCCAGTCCTGCAGGCTCAGTACTGGGTGGAGATACCAGGTTGGGGGGGGGGGGGGGTGCCCGTCAACATATGTCCAGGCCCAATACTCTGCCATAACTGCCAGTGCTACATGGCGGCCACACATGGCATGCTGCTTCCTCATGCTGCTCTTACACACAGTGACCTGCAGGGGGCAGCACAGGTCCTGTAGGCTCAGTACTACAGTGCTACATGGCGGCCACACGGGGGCAGTGCTGATATACTCATGGCTGCTCTTACACACAGTGACCTGCAGGGGGCAGCACAGGTCCTGTAGGCTCAGTACTACAGTGCTACATGGCGGCCACACGTGAGCGTGCTGATATCCTCATGCGCTCTTACTACACAGTGACCTGCAGGGGGCAGCACAGGGTCCCCTTTAGGGCCTCAGTACTACAGTGCTACATGGCCCACACGGGGCAGTGTTTGTGATATCGCATGGCTGCTCTTACACACAGTGACCTGCAGGGGGCAGCACAGGTCCTGTAGGCCTCGTCTACGTGTACAATGGCTGCCACACGGGTGCAGTCGGATTACTCATGGCTGCTCTTACACACCGTGACCTGCAGGGGCAGCACAGTCCTGTAGCTCAGTACTACAGTGCTACATGGCGCCACACGGGGGCAGTGCTGCGATATCCTGCACATACTCATGGCTGCTCTTAGCACCGTGACCTGCGGGGCCTCACAAGGTCCTGTAGGCTCATACTACAGTGCTACATGGCGGCCACACGGGGGCAGTGCTGCGATATCCTGCACATACTGCATGCTGCTCTTACACACAGTGACCGCAGGGGCACGCACAGGGTCCTTATGCTCAGTACTACAGTGCTACATGGCGGCCCACGGGGCAGTGCTGCGATAATCCTGCACTCCCCAGGCGCTCTTACCCAGTGCCCTGCCGGGGTCAGCACAGTCCTGTATGCCTCAGTCGCGATATCCTGCACATACCATGGCTGCCTCTACACACGTGACCTGCAGGGGGCAGCACAGGTCTGTAGTCCACAACGGGGGCAGTGCTGCGTATCCTCACATACTCATGCTTGCTCTTACACACATGACCTGCAGGGGCAGCACAGGATCTGTATGCTCAGTCTTGCGATTCCTGCACATACTCATGGCTGCTCTTACACACAGTGACCTGCAGGGGGCAGCACCGGACTACCACTCGTTACCCGATTAGTCACAACGAAACGAAGGATTCAAGGCGCAGGAATTATTTCCTGCCATCATAGCGAGGCACCACGTACCCCGTGCCTCAGGACAGACTAGGGGCCCCCCTGGGGCACGGTGTACGCATCCTTACCATCCAAGACAGGACCCACTCATGTCATCATATCGTGTCCGGGAAAGCTGGGTGACCACCACTGTGCTGCAATGGAAGTTCCATTGGTTGTAACCCAGCTTTTTCAGGTTCCTAAATGTAGTAAAGGTCCCTCTCACTGTCTTATTGAAGGCAGAGAGACCGTTGCTCCTCCGCTATCCATTTTTGGGAAAGCTGGATGGGCTGGGACTCTGGGCTTAATATCGAGTTCTCGTGAAAGCTGATGGGCAAGCCTAGAACCTGACTTGCTCTCCGCTTGTAGAAGCGAGGTGGCAGCCTAAGAAAACAACTGCTTGTCTATGCCTTGAGAAGGCGTGGTTCGTACCTTTTGTTGGGCCTCCAGAGCCGGTCCATGCCGTGCCGCATCAGCACGATCCTCGCCAGCTCGGTGAAGGACTCGGTGATGTTGAAGTTGCAGAGGGGGGAGACCTCGAAGAAGGTCATCCCCAGGCGCTCGGCGTAGCTCTGCGCCTGCTCCGTGGACACCTGGCGCTTGAACGCCAAGTGCAGACGGTTCCCCACCAGGATCTTGGGCACCCCCGGGGCATGCTGGGAAAAAAACCAGAATATCACAAGGAGAACCTCCAGAACACCTGCCGATATCGCCCTGAAAGCTGAGTGACCTGCAATATGGCCGCCATTACAGCTTTTTACAGACACCCATCTTTTCCTACCTCCTGACTGGTAAAGTAATAAGGGAACAAGGATCCAGAGATTTTAAAACTTAACAGAGAAATTTCATATTTTTACTTTCCTGTTCAGGACTCTAGAAAAGCTGGGTGACCACCATGCTGGAAACCGTACTGGCAGCCATGTTGGTTGTTACTCAGCTTTCCCAGTCTTCTAAGCATCAGATAGGTAGTCACAAGCTCACAGCTTTATTTGCCTCTTTGACCCCTGGAAAGCTGGGTCACCGCTTCACTGGCAGCCGCTATGATGGTCACCCAGCTTTCCTAGTTCACAGATTGATGGATCTTCCTGGTAAATGTGCGGCTCAGGACTATAGAAAGCTGGGTGGTCCCCTCTATGGGAGCTGCACTGGGATAGTAGTCACTCAGCTTCAGAGTCTTCCTAGCATCAAATATAAAAGGGTGCCTGCATAATGAGACCCAGCTTTACCCGGGCCCTGCACACCTGGATAGATCTGCTGTTCAGGGCTCGGGTAAAGCTGGGTGTAGGTGTAGCGGTGCCCCTAGTGTCTCACCTCATCGATCTCCTTGATCCATCGGTCGATGCCGTCGAATGACCAGCGGTTTGTGATGTCATAGACCAGGATGACGCCCTGAGGGGAGAACACAACATTAGGGGGTCATCGCCCCAAAGACACAGCTCCGCCCACTACAGGGAGACTATGGGTAGACTTCCCCTTTAAATCTGACATAGAACACCAAGTCCCGGGAGCGCGTACAGCTCTGCTACACCAAAGTTGCCAGAAGCCTAGAGTTTCACAATCCACAGGATGGCAGAGGCTGGCACCCCCGGGGGACCCACGCTCCCTATCCTGCAGCACCCAGACTCTCACCTGCTCCCTATCCCGCAGCCCCCTCGGACCCTCACACCTCACCCGCTCCCTATACCTCCCGGCAGCCCCCTCGACCCTCACCCGCTCCCTATCCCCAGCCCCCCCCGGACCCTCACCCGCTCCCTATCCTGCAGCCCCCCCGGACCCTCACCTGCTCCCTATCCCGCAGCCCCCTCGACCCTCCCTGCTCCTATCCTCAACCCACCGGACCCTGCACCTGAGAACCGGTATCCCGCATGGATAACTCAGCACGTATCGGCCCCCGAGGACCCCCTCCCACCCGCGTGACCCCCTCCTCCATGTGCGCACCAGCCATATAAACACATGATATCCGGGACACCCCGCCCCCTCTAACAATGGCTCAGAGCCCCGCCCCCTCTACAGGCCAGAGCCGCCCCTCTAACAATGGCTCAGAGCCACGCCCCCTCTAACAATGGCTCAGAGCCACGCCCTCTAACATGGCTCAGAGCACGCCCCCTCTACAATTGCTCAACCTCGCCCCCCTAACACTGGCTCAAGCCCGCCCCCGCTAACAATGGCTCAGAGCCACGCCCCTCTAACAATGCGCAAGACCGCCCCCGCCCGTCAGTGACTCACCTGAGCTCCTCTGGAATATGAACGAAAAATAGTGCAAAATCTTCCTTGTCCTGAAGTGTCCCCTGCAGCACAAGAGCAGGGGTGGGGTTGGCCTCCGTTTGTCACCTCTATGTCCCCCATTTCGCTATCCCTCCATTGAGGATACACCCGCAGGAGGACTACACGTCCCAGAATGCCCCAACGAGTAGTGCCTAATTTGGGATATTACATTCCAGGGAGATTTCTGGATTATTACGGAACACGCTCCAGCGCCTGATTGGTAGCAGAGCCCAATCACCCGCTCTTAAAGGGCTAGTCCTGCAGAGCTCCCGGGGTCACGGCCCGTATTCACTTCCTGCTTCCTCTCGACACACAGGAAATGACGGCTCAGCCAATCACTGGCCGCAGAGGAGAACAGTCTCAGCCTGTGATTGGCTGAGCGGTAACTTCCTGTGCCTCAAGAGAAACAGGCATGAAGATAATCACGGAAGTGGGAAGTGTCCAGGGAGGAGCCGAGGAGGGGCCGGGGAGGAGGGAGGCGTTCCAGAGACCATAAAAATAAAGAATTTCAACTTCATTTCCAACGTTTTATTTACTTTATGTATTTTTTCTCTGTCACACTAATTGGGGTAAATAATAATTGGTTATTTTATCCTTTTTTCTCCCCATTTGTTTACAATTATTTGGTGTAAAAATGTGATTATAAAATTATTATGGATTATTATACTCTTTTTCCCTGCAAGTTAACAACTTTTCCTGTTTATTATATATTGTTCTTCACGTTTCCTTCTGCCTTTGGCCCACCCTGCCATATGCTCATACCCCATATTACAAGGCTGCAGGGGGCGCTGCACACAGTGGTGCGGGATGGTCACATCACAGGAGGAAGAATTCCCACTAAAATACAGCCGCCCCTTTAATAGAGTAATGATGGCCTGGCCTGAGGACATGGGGGTCCTGTGTTATTAGCAGGTGAGGGTGGGCCGGGGGTCACACTGATACATGGGGTCCTTGTTATTAGCGGTGAGGGTGGGCCGGGGTCACCTGATCTGGGGGTCCTGTTTCTTACAGGTGTGGGTGGGCCCGGGGGTCACACTGATGCATTTGGGTCCGGTGTTAGTATCAGGTGTGGTTGGCCGGGGGTCCACCTGAGGCATGGGGCCTTGTGTTATTAGCAGGTGTGGGGGGGCCGGGGGGTCACACTGATTCAGGGGTCCTGTGTTATTAGAGGTGTGGTTGGGCCGGGGTCCACTGAGTGCATGGGGTCCTTTGTTATTAGCATGGTGGGTGGGCCGTGGCCCCTGATGCATGGGGGTCCTGTGCTATAGCAGGTGAGGGTGGGCCGGGGGTCACACTGATGCATGGGGGTCCTGTGTTATTAGCAGGTGAGGGTGGGCCGGGGGTCACACTGAGGCATGGGGGTCCTGTGTTATTAGCAGGTGTGGGTGGCCGGGGGTCACACTAGGACACTGGTGGTCCTTTGTTTTTATCAGGTGAGGGGGCCGGGGTCACACTGATACTGGGGGTCCTGTTTATTTAGCAGGTGAGGGTGGGCCGGGGGTCCACACTGAGCAGGGGGTCCTTGTTATTACAGGTGTGGGTGGGCCGGGGTCACCACGATGCATGGGGGTCCTTTATTATTAGCAGTGTGGTGGGCCGGGGGTCAGCACTGATGCATGGGGGTCCTGTTTATTACAGGGTGGTGGGCCTGGGGGTCACACTGATGCATGTGGGTCCTGTATTATTACATTTGGGTGGGCCGGGTCACCTGATGCATGGGGTCATTTGCTATACAGTTGGGTGGCCAGGGTCCATGATGCAGGGTTCCTGTATTATTATCACTGTGAGGGTGGCCGGGCACACTGAGATGCCTGGGGTCCCTGTTGGTTATTAGCAGGTGTGGGTGGTCCGGGGTCCAACTGATGCATGGTCCTGTGTTTATTAGCAGTGTGGGTGGGCCCGGGTCCACTGATGCATGGGGGTCTGTGTTATCACAGGTGAGGGTGGGCCGGTTCACGACTGATGCATTGGGGGTCCTTGTTATTAGCAGGTGTGTGGGCCGGGGTCACACGGATGCATTGTTTCCTTGTGTTATTATAAGGTGTGGGTGTCCGGGGGTCACCTGAATCAGGGGGGTCTGTGCTATAGGCAGGTGTGGTGGGCCGGGCAGGGTCCACCTTGATCATGGGGTCCTTTTATTAGCGGTGAGGGTGTGGCCGGGGTCACACTGATGCATTGGGTCCTGTGTCTTAGCAGGTGTGGGTGGCCCTCTGGGGTCACACTGATGCATGGGGGTCCTGTGTTATTACAGGTGTGGTGCCGGGGTCACACTGATGCTGGGGTCCTGTTTCGATTATCAGGTGAGTGTGGGCCGGGTGTCACACTGATGGCATGGGGTCCTGTTTATACAGGTGTGGGTGGCGGGGTAGCCAACCACACTGATGCATGGGGTCCTGTGTTATTAGCAGGTGTGGGTGGGTGGGGGTCACACTGATGCATGGGGGGTCCTGTGTTATTAGCAGGTGTGGGTGTTGGGGCACACGATCATTGGTCCTGTGTTATTAATCAGGTTGGGTGGGTGGGGTCCCCTGATGCTGGGTCCTGGTTATTATAGGTGGTTGGGTGGGCCGGGGGTCACACTGATGCATGGGGGTCCTGTGTTATTAGCAGGTGTGGGGTGGGCCGGGGGTCACACTGATGCATGGGGTCCTGTGTTATTAGCAGGTGTGGGGGGGGCGCGGGGTCACACTGATGCATGGGGTCCTGTGTTATTAGCAGGTGTGGGTGGGCCGGGGTCACCTGATCATGGGGTCCTGTTTTAGCAGGTGTGGGTGGCCGGGGGTCACACTGATGCTGGGGGTTGGTTCCCTGGGTTATTAGCAGTGTGGGTGTGGGGGTCACACTGAGGCATGGGGGTCCTGTGTTTATTAGCCGTGGGGTGGCCGGGGGTCACACTGATCGGGGGGTCCCTGTGGTTTATTGTAAGTGTGGGTGGGCCGGGGGTCACACTGATGCATGGGGGTCCTGTGTTATTAGCAGGTGAGGGTGGGCCAGGGGTCACACTGATGCATGGGGGTCCTGTGTTATTAGCAGGTGTGGTGGGCCGGGGGTCACACTGATGCATGGGGGTCCTGTGTTTATTATCAGTTGTGGGTGGGTGCGGGGGTCACCACTGATGCCTGGGGTCCTGTGTTTATGAGCAGGTGTGGTGGGCCGGGGGTCACCTAAGCATGGGTCCTGTGTTATTAGCAGGGTTGGTGGGTGGGGGTCACACGGATACATGGGTCCTGTGTTATTTAGCAGGTAGTGGCCAGGGTCACACTGATGCATGGGGGTCCTGTGTTTATTAGCAGGTGAAGTGTGGGTCCGGGGTCAAACTGATGCATGGGGTCCGGGTTATTAGCAGTGGGGGGGGCGGGGGGCACACTGATGCATGGGGTCCGTGTATAGCAGTGAGGGGGGCCGGGGTCACACGAGACCTGGGGTCTGGTTCTTAGCAGTGTGGGTGGCGGGGGTCACCGCTGATTCAGGGTCCCTGTGTTATTAGCAGGTGTGGGTGGGCCGGGGGTCACACTGATGCATGGGGGTCCTGTGTGATGCGGTGCAGGGGTCTCACCAGAGCTGGAGCTTTATGCGGCGTCCGTCCAGCAGGATGGTCGTCGTCTTGTAGTCGATGCCTGAGGGAGGAGAAGAGAGAAGACGACGGTTATTTACAGAATGTCTGAGCGCTGCATGCTGGGAGTTGTAGTCCCATCCCATGGGGGGGGGGTGCGGCACACAGGGGAGTAGCGGAGGGTGTGTTACCAGAACACTCTGTACCGGCTGCAATTTTTAGCTCCAAGGAAGGTCACCACAATTCCTGCTCTCTTCTGCCGTTCACAGGAGCGTGGGGGAGGAGGGGGGGGCGCTGCAAGACATCATGGGGCACACCCGTGACATAGGCGCCTGCATGACATCATGGGGGGGCCAACCTGCCATAGGGGGTCTCCTGCCTGACTCATGGGGGGGGGGCCACACCTGACATAGGGGGTGCCTGCATGACATCATGGGGAGGTCCACACCGTACATATGGGGGCTGCAGCCATGACTCATGGGGGGCGTCCACACTGACATAGGGGCGCTGCAAGACAAATCATGTGGTCACACCTACATAGGGGCGCTGCAAGATACATCAGGGGGTGGCCACCTGACATAGGGGCCCAGCATGACATCATGGGGGGGCCACACCTGACATAAGGGGCGCATCATACATCCATGGGGGGCCACAACCTGACATAGGGGCGCTGCAAGACCTCATGGGTGCAGTCACTGTGTACATACATGACATTACTTATCCTGTACTGTCATGTATGTACACAGTGACTGCACCAGCAGCAGAATAGTGAGTGCAGCTCTGGGGTATAATACAGGATGTTAAACCTAATAACAAATATTGAGCTTGTGTTCACCAATGCAAAACATCCCAATTATGGGTGACTTACTGTATGACTTCCCCCCTGAGTACATTCATATACTAAAACTTGTAGATGAAGTCTTAAACATGTCAGTAGATGTAGATCTTTATGGAGAATAATTTAGCTCAGTATCCGGAGGCGTCTGCTCTGTGATTTATCTCCGGAATGTTATCATCCTCCTGGCAGCCGGTGAGTGAATTACCATTGGCAGTGTCTCGCCGGTGCAGCACATGTGGCGCGGGGGGCGCAGGTGCAGGTAATACAATCTGCGCCAGCGCCGGGCGCGGATAAACAGGCGGCTGTCATGTTGGGTTATGGCGCTGACAATAACGGGAGCGCAGTTATTAGTACATCACAGCGTTCATCAGCGGCTTAACCAGAAGCGACAGGATTACACGTCCTCCGCAGATACCACTCCTCTCGCTGCATCTTAATTAACTTTTCTTAATGTGAATCCGTTCTCTAGATGGGATTTGATTCTATATTTTGGAACGTTTTCTGGAAATCCTGATCTCTAGAGGATTAAAAATGGCAAAACTTGCATTGGAAATTTGGTGCTTTGGTTGCAACTTGTGACTTCTGGATTGCAGAATTGTAGTTTTTGCTATCGATGGAGAACCAGGGGCTACACAATCTCACAAAGAAGAATTTAGGATATCTATGAAAAGGGGTCCCACAATCTGAAGGCCAAGAAGTGGGATTGGCCACGTGAATGTCCCCCCTTGAGCAGTCCATATGAAAGTCACTAGTCCCCGGTGATCTTGAAAAGCTCCAACTGCAGCGGGTAATCGGATGATGACAAAGTACCTCCTCAGGGGGCAGAGCTGTGTGATGTCTGGCTGCGGCCGTATTATAAGTCCTCATATTAGCAGGAACATCAGCCCGGACCAGTGGGTGACTAGTCTGGCAATAATCTCCGATGAGCAGCGTCGGCTCTGCTGCATCAGCAGCTCAGAATAGCAGCAAGCGCTTCTGTTGTTAGCAAATCTCACTGAAATCTCTAGAGTGAGACCCAACACTAAACCCAAAATGAACCAGAGCTCCAGACAGAGCATTTATTGATAGGTTTGCTCTATCTAGAAATTTTGCGGAACCAGCCAATCACAGCCTGCAGAGCCCCAGGAAAGATACAACATATTACAAATCTAATAAAAAAAAGTATCAGGATGAATATCTTGACATAGTTTGACACCATAAGCAGGGTAAAGGGCTCACCATCCATACACAAATCTGAGGTCCTACTCCAAAAATCCACAAAGTGCAATGAACATAGCAGTTGGTAGCAAATCTCGCAGAAATCTCACGGAAATCTCTAGAGTGAGACCCAACAGTAAATCCCAAATAAACAAAAGCTCCAGACAGAAAGTTTATTTATAGGTTTGCTCTTTCTAGAAACTTTGGAAAACCAGCCAATCACAGCCTGCAGAGCCTCAGGAAAGATACAAAATGTTACAAATCTAATTAAAAAAATGTAATAATAAAAGTATCAGGATAGATATGTCCTCACTATAGTTTGACACAATAAACAGGGTAAAGGGCTCACCATCCATACACAAATGAATAATGCCAAGATCTGAGGTCCTACTTCAAAAATCCCCACAGTGCAATGAACATAGCAGTTGGTAGCAAATCTCATTGAAATCTCTAGAGAGAGACCCAACACTAAATCCAAAATTCTAAATCCAACCAGAGCTCCAGACAGAGCATTTATTTATGAGTTTGCTCTGTCTGGAAATTTTGGGGAGCCAGCCAATCACAGCCTGCAGAGCCTCAGGAAAGATACAAAATGTTACAAATCTAATTAAAAAAATGTAATCAATTTTTTTTTTTAAGATGGATATGTCCTCACTATAGTTTGACACAATAATCAGGGTAAAGGGTTCACAATCCATTTGTTATGTCAAGATCTGAGGTCCTACTTCAAAAATCCACAAAGTGCAATGAACATAGCAGAGGGTCCTCTGCCTCTCCCCAGTTTTGGCACCAGAGCCCATTTACCATCTCTACCTCTGTAGATACATCCTTAGCCCTGTACACACCATATGACAGTGGCGGTTCATGGTACTGCATCTCGGTCCCATTGAGGTACATGGGTTACAGCCACATAATAAAGACTGTACCATGTGTTACTGTATTGTAGGGGCCACGTGTTCTGCTGGGGTCGGACCCCATTGATAAAGTATTAAGTGGTTACATTTTAGCAAACCTTGAGGCTAAAGACCTTCCCTTGTTACACTTGTTCCCGTGTAGTCACAGGAGATCTGCTGCTCTCGCGTCGCTGAGGGGTCGTGCCTTTGTCTCAGTGAAGTTTTCTCCTCCAGAAGTTTCTTTTGCCGCAGCGTCTCATGTGTTATTACGTCCTCGTTTATCTTGTCTTGTAAAGAGAAACTTATTGAATTCCTCTGCCGGCGCCCGGAGATTGCTTCATCTCTTGTCACTTCTTTAAACTACTTTTCTCATCAGATATTTTCTTATGTTATTGTTTTTTTGCTGCTTTCTCTTATCTCTCCTCTCATCTGTTTCTCCTTAGATTGTGTTTTTGTTTTGTTTTGTGTTTTTCTTTACATATCTAGAAACTTCAAGAAAACATCTTGGGAGAAAAACCAAAAAAAAACGTAATTTCTATTCACAGAATTGTCATTTTTAGCTGTAAGGGGGCTTGTTTTTTTGTGGAGCGAATTATAATTTTTTAAATATTCAATATAATGTATTAGGAAGCTAGAAAACAAATACAAGGCGGTCCCCGGGTTACGTAAAAGATAGGGTCCGTCGGATTGTTCTTAAGTTGAATTTGTATGTAAGTCGAAACTGTATATTTTATAATTGTAGTTCCAAACAATTTTTTTTTTTTTTGCCCCAGTGACAATTGGATTTTCTAAATTTTAGCTGAAATGGGACCAAAGATTATCAATAAAGCTTCATTACAGACACCTGAAAGCTCATCATTACAGTCTGGGACTATAGTAACATCCAGACAGGTCACCAGAGGTCACAGTGGCAGAGGGGTCGTCTGTAAGTCGGGTGTTCTTAAGTAGGGAACCGCCTGTATTTGTCGGGTGGAGTGGGGGAGCTCTGCTCACGTCTTCCTGGTTTGGTTTTGATGGTGTTCACTGTTCACTATAGAAACAATGTTACTTTGATTCTTTGTCACGTGTTACAATGTAACATTTCCAGACTATTATGTTTATGTTTTATTCTTTGTTATTATTTGTTTACTCTAAGCTGTATATTAAAAGGTAAATAAAAATTAGATTTTTACAATGAATTCACCGGCCTCATGGGTCACAAGTGCAGAAACATTGCCAAGTCCCGGCCCATTGTAGAGGATTTTCAGTGACCCCCATGAAAGTCTTGTAGACAGATTCTAGCTGAATGGAGATCAATAGATAAAGTCAATATTTAAAGCTCTGAACTTATCCTCCAGGGGGCGCCACCACCTCTATAGTCCTAGTGATCTCTCTCAGTCCCTGCATACAACCTCCTATGTCAGGTGATGTGTCGCAGCCTCGGCAGCTCCTCCATGGCCACACGTACAGATGTATCAGCCGATATTAATATTTAATAATGAAGGATCAGCCTCAGAGAATCCTCAATAAATCAGTCTCGGGGCCGGACGGATTTATGGCCTGACTGATGATGTCCCATGAATTATTCATCCTATGCTCCCTGTGTCCAGGGGGTGATGGATACCACAATTATAGAGATAATCCACTAGTATAACCTGCAGGGTCCTGATCTATAGGGTTAATGGGCTCTTTCTTTATATTATATTTTCTAGTCTGATCCCTTTAAATACTACAGTAAGGAGTAACCTGATCTCTCTCCGTACTATACATTAGGATCCTGTAAGCACCTACAGGCAGAACCCGGCAGCCAAGGGGTTAATAATTGAGCACCTGAGTGTCCAGGAGGCTTATCATTTATTAGTGCCTGTTATCTACTGTTATAATCTCTTACATTAGGACTGGACCAGAGATAGAGACTCTAGTTACACTGTGTCCTGGAGCTGAGGTATAGAGAGAGAGACTGACAGCCCACTCTCTCTGTCTCTCTCTCTATATGTCTGTCTCGCTCTCTGACTTCTTCTCTCTCTCTGTTTCTCTCTATCTCTCTCTCTTTCTGTCTCGCTGTCTGTCTCTCTCCCTCTGTCTGTCTGTCTCTCCCTCGCTCTCTCTGTACCCCGGAACCACCACGCAGGACCCCGGAACCACCACGCAGGAACGCCATCCAGGACCCCCACCCAGGACCTCAGAACCACCACGCAGGACCCCGGAACCACCACGCAGGACACAGTGATGTCACAGTACAGAGATAATACACACAGTGATGTCACAGTACAGAGATAATACACACAGTGATGTCACAGTACAGAGATAATACACACAGTGATGTCACAGTACAGGGATAATACACACAGTGATGTCACAGTACAGGGATAATACACACAGTGATGTCACAGTACAGGGGATAATACACACAGTGATGTCACAGTACAGGGGTAATACACACAGTGATGTCACATACACTATACACTATGAGATCACAGTATAGAAGGTTATGTTCTGTGGGTGCTGTCACAGCATATGTTCCCGGCTGCACCTGTGTCCTCGGCCCTTCCCTGCCGCACCCTTACACCTGTGTGTGACGCAGCAGCCGCCCCTCCGTGCACTGACCTTATGCTCCGCAGCAGTCACCTCCATAGACCCCCAGTCCTGATCCGGACCTCCTCCTGCAGGTGCCGTCACCTGAGATATTACAGCACCTATAGGTGCGCCCGGTGCTGCTCACCTGAGAGCTCACATTAGGAAAGTACCCAGCATGCCAAAGGGCGGATTACTCTCCACAAGTGTGAGATTAACTCTGCGGGTGCCAGGTCCCCGGCTGATGTACAGGGGACTGGGGGGCCAAGCACTATATAATACCTTATAGACGCAATATATGATCTTATTACATCACATGCGGATTATACTACAGCATATACTATACAATATCACACAAGGGACAGCAGCACAGAGGATTTCAGGAGATGAAGATCACGCGCTGACAGTGGGAGGAGCAGGGCTCAGCAGCACAGAGGATTTCAGGAGATGAAGTCCTGACCTTATAGGAGGTCACATGCTGACAGTGGGAGGAGCAGGGCTCAGCAACACAGAGGATTTCAGGAGATGAAGGTCCTGACCTTATAGGAGGTCACACGCTGACAGTGGGAGGAGCAGGGCTCAGCAGCACAGAGGATTTCAGGAGATGAAGGTCCTGACCTTATAGGAGGTCACATGCTGACAGTGGGAGGAGCAGGGCTCAGCAGCACAGAGGATTTCAGGAGATGAAGGTCCTGACCTTATAGGAGGTCACATGCTGACAGTGGGAGTTCAGGTTCAGTACATGAATCACAACAAACTAAAAGCATTTACATATATAAACCTTCTCTAATTTCACACGCCACACCCACATCTTGATTAGACCACCCCCATTTCCTTGTAAGCCC
>WNYA01003532.1:0-24215 GCA_019512145.1 Engystomops pustulosus
CTGGGTGGTCCATACTATGGTCCCTGTGCCTGGTACAGCGCCTGCACCCCTCTACTAGGCACCTCCTGCTATGGTGGGCTGGGTGGTCCATACTATGGTCCCTGTGCCTGGTACAGCGCCTGCACCCCTCTACTAGGCACCTCCTGCTATGGTGGGCTGGGTGGTTTAGTGCACAGTATAGCAGTATATATTAGTACACAGTATAGCAGTATATATTAGTGCACAGTATAGCAGTATATATTAGTGCACAGTATAGCAGTATATATTAGTGCACAGTATAGCAGTATATATTAGTACACAGTATAGCATTATATATTAGTGCACAGTATAGCAGTATATATTAGTACACAGTATAGCAGTATTTAATGACAGTTTAGGTACAGCATAGCGGCATTTCCTGGAACACAGCATAGGAGTATTTCCTGGGGCACAGTATAGCAGTTTGCCGCTATTTATATTACTGGTTTTCTGGATGCTGAATAGGGCCCTGGGACACTATATGGCGTATATATATATATATAATCTGTGTGATACGTTATGGGACCGTTTTCTGGGTATTATATGATTTATATTTTTTTGAGAAATATGTTGCCTTTAAAGTAAAACTATGAAGTTTTTATTGCTCCAAGCAATCCAGTAATAATGGGAGAATACTGCAGCGCTGCAGTACCAGGCACAACCAATGGACGTGGGGGGCGCTGTTACCTGCTATTACTTCTGCTGCTCTTTACACACTCCTGCATTTCATATGGGCTGCTTTCTCCCTGTCAGGTCACATCCTCCTTTCTCCCTGTCAGGTCACATCCCCGCAGCTTCTTGTATCCGGTTTTAAACAAAATATTTGATATTTAAATTTTGAACTTAACTGAAACATTGTATCAAGAAGCCTCTGCTGCCTATCACACCTGCTCATCCTGACCCTCTGGTTCATGAATCCAATACTATAAGTCCTGTGACATTTACAACAGGCAGAGCTGCGACAGAGGAGGGGGTAATCCCAGACATATTGCTCATCCTGAGCCTCCTGTTCATGAATGCAATAGTATAAACTGCAGGATACACAGGCAGGGCTCCAGACAGGTTCCTTTGTATCTGACTTTCAGTCCAATCATGGATCTTGCTGGTTGTGTCTAATCATGGTGTGTCCCCATAGTGACTCCTCCCCCCAAGGATCACCTCAATGTCTTGTCACTGTAAGGAATAGTCAAAACTGTAAATTCCCTTTAAATAATTGTGCATTTCTGATCGGCTATATCCTCTCCATGGGCTCAGTGACAGCGCCACCCGTGTTTTGGGTCAGGACAGGACACAGGGTCTGTGCCCCGGGTCACAATCAGGTAGAGAGCTCCATCTATGGCCCCATCCATCTCCCTGCCCCCGCTGTCTGCCCTCCCATTCATCTCTATTACTTACTCTCTCGCCTCTTCTCATCTTATTGATTCTCAGCTCCGCTACAGCTGTCATCATAGTCAGGCTAGATACACCCCTGGCCCAGTGCACAGGGGCTGAGAACACACCCCTGGCCCAGTACACAGGGGCTGAGAATACCACCCCTGGCCCAGTACACAGGGCTGAGATACACCCCTGGCCCAGTACACAGGGGCTGAGATACACCCCTGGCCAGTACACAGGGGCTGAGATACACCCCTGGCCCAGTACCCAGGGTCTGAGATACAACCCCTGGCCCAGTCACCAGGGGCTGAGATACACCCCCTGGCCCAGTACACAGGGCTGAGATCACACCCCTGGCCCATACACAGGGGCTGAGATACACCCCTCCCAGTACACAGGGGCTGAGATACACCCCGGCCCAGTAACAGTGCTGAGATACACCCCTGGCCCAGACACAGGGCTGAGATACACCCCTGGCCCAGTACACAGGGCTGAGTACACCCCTGGCCCAGTACCCAGGCTGAGATACACCCCTGGCCCAGTACACAGGGCTAGATACACCCCTGGCCGTACACAGGGGCTGAGATACAAACCCCTGGCCCAGTACACAGGGCTGAGATACACCCCGGCCCAGTACACAGGGGCTGAGATACACCCCTGGCCCAGTACACAGGGGCGAGATACACCCCTGGCCCAGTACACAGGGGCTGAGATACAACCCTGGCCCCAGTACACAGGGGCTGAGATACACCCCTGGCCCAGTACACAGGGGCTGAGATACACCCTGCCCAGTACACAGGGTCGGAGATACACACCTGGCCCAGTGCACAGGGCTGAGATACACCCCTGGGCCCCCCCCCCCCCCCCCAGTTACACAGGGCTGAGATACACCCCTGGCCCAGTACACAGGGGCTGAGATACACCCCTGGCCCAGTACACAGGGGGCTGAGATACACCCCTGCCCAGTACACGGGGCTGAGATACACCCTGGCCCAGCTACACAGGGCTGAGATACACCCCTGGCCCGTACACGGGCTGAGATACACCCCTGGCCCATACAGCACAGGGGCTGAGATACACCCCTGGCCCAGTACACAGGGGCTGAGATCACCCCTGGCCCAGTACACAGGGCGAGATACACCCCTGCCCATATCCAGGGGCTGAGATACACCCTGGCCCAGTATCACAGGGGCTGAGAACACCCCCTGGCCCAGTGCACAGGGCTGATATACACCCCTGGCCCATTACCAGGGGCTGAGATACACCCCTGGCCCAGTACACGGGCTGAATACACCCCAGGCCCAGTGCACAGGGGCTGAGATACACCCCTGGCCCAGTGCACAGGGTCTGAGATACACCACCTGGCCCAGTACCAGGGGCTGAGATACACCCCTGGCCCAGTGCACAGGGGCTGAGATACCCCCTGGCCCATTGCACAGGGGCTGAGATACACCCCTGGCCCAGTCACAGGGGCTGGATACACCCCTGGCCTATACACAGGGCTGAGATACACCCCCCAGCCATCACAGGGGCTGAGATACACCCTGGCCCAGTACACAGGGGCTGAGATACACCCCTGGCCCAGTACACAGGGGCTGAGATTACAACCCCTGCCCACGTAGATATGGTGCACGTATAGCAGTATATATGGTGAACAGTATAGCAGTATTTATTAGCTGACAAATAAAGCAGTATATTAGCTTGACAGTATTAGCATTATATATGGTGCACGTATAGCAGTATCAATATTAGTGCACCGTATAGCGCAGTATTTATTACTGAAGTATGCAATTATTTATTCGCTGACGTTAGCATATATATTAGTGCACAGTTGTAGCGTATTATTAGTGACAGTAACAACACAGTATATATTAGTGCACATTATAGCATTTATATTCTGCAAAGTATGCAGTATACATAGTGCTCCAAGTAAAGTACATGATTATGCACAGTAATGCAGTATTATTGGTGCCACAGATAGCAGTATATAGTTCACAGGATAGCAGTATTATTAGCTGACAGTATAAGCAGTATTTTAGCTGACGTCTCGCATTATATATTAGTGCACACAGTGTACATAATTTAGTTCAGTATAGCACATATTAGTGCACAGGTTATAATCAGTTAATTATGATTGCAAGTATAGCAGTATACTGTGAAGTGCTCAGTAAGTCGCATATGATAGTGCACAGTTAGTCAGTATATATTAGCTGACGTGTAGCAGTTATATTATGCACAGAATACAGTGGGTCTATTAGTGTAGAGTATAACAGTATATATTAGTGTACAGTATAGCACTATATATTAGTGCATAGTATAGCAGTATATATTATGCACATTAATGCATTATGATCATGCCTAGTAAATAAATAGCAGTATATTTAGTGCACAGTATAGCAGATATATTAGGCACATATAGGCATTAATCATTAGTGCAAGTATATAGTAGCCGTCTTATAATAGTGCATCACGGTGTTCACACAGTTAGCAGTATATATTAGTGCACAGTATAGGCAGTATATCTTAGTGCCACAGTAAGCAGTATATATTATCCCGCTAGGCTTCGTCGCCACCACCACCCAGACACCCCCCTTCCACAGCCGAAACCGCGTCGGGGACGCGGTTTAAACTCGCAGCGAGTTTGGCACCATTTTTTTACGGTAAGAGCTGCATAGATACACATGACCAGCCTAATTAGCCGTTAACTGATTGTTAAGGAGTTGTCCCGGATCTCTCCAGTGAACCCATCAAACTGTGGAGTCACACTAAGCAACACCTTTGCGTTCAGCTCTATCTCCATCTTAATTGATTAAATACAATCTGTCCTCCCCTGGCCCTGTTTTTTTTAACCGCGTTTGCAATCTGTGCCCACCACTGTGGTTTCCTATGTTTTACCATCTTTGTTTGTCATTACTACATACTATCATACCGGAGCCATTTCAATGGCCCGGGTTTTTATCAGACTTACATCTTTGTCTTTTTTGCACCAATCAAAGTTTTGTAATTTAGTATATACTTGATCTTGTTTATGTCCATCTCCCCTTCAGTAAGGGTCCCATCGTATATATTAGTGCCAAGTATCGCAGTATAATATTTATTCTAGTATAGTAGTACATATTAGTGCACAGTATAACAGTATATATTAGTGCACAGTATAGCAGTATATATTAGTGCACAGTATAGCAGTATATAGTGACAGTATAGCAGTATAATATTCTGGCAAGTATATCAGAATATATTGGTGCACAGTTATAGGCGCAGTATTATTAGTGCACAGTATAGCGTAAATATTAGTGCTAGTATAGCAGAATATAGTAGTGCACAGTATAGCAGTCTTCTTAGTGCACAGTATAGCTTATTTATTAGCTGACGACCGAGCAGTAATTTTTAGTGCACAGTATAGCAGTATTTATTATTGCACAGTATGGCAGTATATATTAGTGACATTATAGTAGTATATCTGGTGAACACAGTATACATTATAATCAGGGCATCTTATAGCAGTATTTTATTATTGCACAGTATATAGTATAATTAGTGCTAGCATTATATATTAGTTGGCACAGTAATCATAATATATTAGTGCACAGATAGTAATTATTTATTGTGCCAGTATAGCATTATACATGTGCTCAGTAAAGCAGGCAAATATTGGTGGCACTTTATAGCGTATATTATTAGCTGCCAGTATAGCAGACATATTATGCACATATAGCAGATGTTTAGTGCACAGTCTAAGCAGGCAGTATATCTTATGCAGCAGTATAGCAGTATATATTATTTGCACCGTATAAAATTATATATTAGTGCACAGTATGCAGTAATATAGTGCAAGATAACAGTATATATTAGTGCACAGTATAGCATATAATATTAAGTGCACAGTAATAGCGTATATAATAGGGCCGTATAGCAGTATATATTAGTGGCATAGTATAGCAGAATATATTGGTACACAGTATGCAGTATATATTTAGTGCCATATAACATTATATATTAGTGCATAAGTATAGCAGAATATATTAGTGCCACAGTAAGGCAGTATTATTAGTGCACAGTAAGCAGTATTTATTAGCTGACGAATAGCAGTATATTTTAGGCACCAGTAACGCAGTATTATTAGGCACAGTATAGCACTATATATTAGTGACATATATGTAGTCCACTATTAGTGCACATTATATCAGTAAGATATCAGGCATCTATAGCAATATTTATAGTGCCAGTATAGTGAGTATATATTAGTGCACGTAGAAGCAGTATATTTAGTGCAGCAAGTATATCAGTATTATTAGTGGGGCACATACTAGTAGTATTTATTAGTGCACAGTATAGCAGTATACATAAGTGCTCAGTAAAGCAGCAAATATTGGTGCACTGTATAGCAGTATATAGATTACTGACAGTATAGCAGTATTATTAGGTGCACATATAGCAGTGTATATTAGGCACATATAAGCTAATATATTAATTGCCCGTATAGCAGTATATATTAGTGCACATAAGCGGTATATATTAGTGCACTTATAGTCAGTAGATTTAGTGCACAGTATACCGTATATATTGGTGCACAGTCTAGCAGTATATCTTTATTCACAGTATAGCAGTGTATATTAGTGTAGAGTATAACAGTATATATTAGTGTACAGTATAGCACTATATATTAGTGCATAGTATAGCAGTATATATTAAGTGCACAGTATACAGTAATATATCAGTTGCAGAGTATAGCAGTATATATTAGTGCCCAGTATAGCAGTATATATAGTGCACAGTAATCTCGTATATATTAGTGCATAGTATAGTAGTAAATATTAGTGCATAGTATAAGCCGTTTATATTAGTGCACATTATGCAGTATATACTTAGTGCACAGTTATGCAGTATATTTATTGCATAGTATGCATTATATTTAGTGCACAGTAATAACGCAGATATATTTATGTCACAGTATAGCAATATATTAGTGCATAGTATACAGTAATATTATGCACAGTGTAGCAGTATAATTTAGTGCACATTATAGGATTATCTATTATTGCATAGGTATAGCAGTATATATTAGCTGACAGTGTAGCAGTATATATTAGTGCCATAGTATATGTAAGTACATATTAGTGCACATTATAGCAGTAATCATATTAGTGCACAGTATAGCAGTATTGTTAGTGCACAGTAATAGCATTATATATTAGTGCACAGTTAGCATATATATTAGTGCCAGTATAAACCAAAAGTATTATTAGTGCACAGTATAGCGTATATATTTAGTGCAGAGTATAGCAGTATATATTAGTGCACGTCTAACAGTATATATTAGTCACGTATCATCAGTATATATTAGTGCACAGTTAGCAGTATTATTAGTGCACAGTAGCGCATAATAGATTAGTGCATATTATACAAATATATTGGTGCACGTATAGCATTATATATTAGTTTCCGTATAGCAAGTATATATTAGTGCATATATAGAGCAGAATAATTATTGCACATATAGGATATATATTAGTTCACGTATAAGCAGTATAATTGTGCACAGATAGTCAGTATAATATTAGTGACACATTTAGCAGTATTATTAGCTGACCGAATAGCAGTATATTTTTAGTGCACTATACATTATTTTATTATTCACATAGGGCAGTATATATTAGTGACATTAATAGTATATATATAGTGCACATAATAGCAGTATATATCAGGGTCTATAGGCAGTATTTTTATTGCACAGTAGCGTATAATTATTATGCACAGTCACACAGCAATATATTAGTGCATAGTATATCAGTATATATTAGTGCACAGTAAGTAGTATTTATTAGTGCCCAGTATAGCAGTATACATAAGTGCTCATTAAAGCAGCATATATTGGTGCACTGTAAGCAGTATATATTAGCTGACAGTATAGTCCGTACCTATTAGTTCACGTATAGTCAGTATGTATTAGTCACAGTATATCCGTATATTTAGTGCACAGTATATCAGTATACTAGTGCACGTAACCAGTATAATATAGTGCACATATATGCAGTAGATTTAGTTCAGAGTATAACAGTATATATTAGTTCACAGTAATAAGCAGTATATATTAAGTGCCCATTAAGCATATCTTTAGTGCACAGTATATCAAGTATATATTAGTGCATAGTATAGCAGAATATATTGGTGCACAGTATAGCATATATTAGTGCCACATATAGCAATATATTTAGTGCAAGTATATCAGAATATTTAGTGGTGCACAGTATATCAGTACTATTAGTGCACATATGAGCAGTATTTAATTAGCTGACATAATATCAGTATAATTTGAGTGCACAGTATACAGTATTATTATTGCACGTATAGCACTAATATTTTAGTGACATATCGTATATATATAGTGTATCAGTATAGCAGTATTATCAGTGGCATAGTATAGCATATATATTAGTGTCACAGTCAATAACGTATATGTGTGCACAGTATAAGCATTATATATTAGTGCACAGAATAGGCATATAATTAGTGCACATTATAGCAGTATATATATTGCATAGTATTAAGCAAATATTTGTGCACAGTATAGCAGTATATAATTAGTGCACATTAATAGCATTTATTATGTAGTGGATAGTAAGTCCGAATATATTATGTGTCACATTAATAGCAGTATATATTAGTGCAACAGTATAAGCAGTATGTTATGAGCTGACGAATAGCAGTATATTTTAGTGCATCAGTATAGCAGTATTTATTATTGCCCAGTATAGCAACTACATATTATGGGACATGTAGTAGTATATATTAGTGGCCAGTATAGACAGTATATATCAGGGCATCTTATAGCGTATTATTAAGTGCACAGTCTAGTAGTATATATTAGTGCACCGATATAGCAGTATAATAGTGCAACAGTATATCAAGATATTTAGTTCACAGTATATAGTAGTTATTTATGGTGCACATTATAGCAGTATACATAGTTCTCAGTAAACAGCAAATATTGGTGCACTGTATGGCATATATATTATCTGACAGTATAGCATATATATTAGTGGCCCAGCAATAGCAGTGTATATTAGTTGTACGTATACCGTATATATGTTTACAGTATAGCAGTATTATTAGTGCATAGTATAGCAGTATAATTAAGTGCACAGTTCAGCAAAGTATATTCGTCCCAGTATATCAGTATATTTAGTGCAACATTATCGCAGTATATTTAGTTCCAGTATAGTAGTATTTATTAGTGTATGGTATAGCAGTATACCTAATGCTCAGTAAACAGCATATATTTGGGTGCACTGTAATAGAAGTATATTTTTGCACAGTATAGCAGTATTTATTAGCTGACAGTATAGCCGTATATGTTAGTGGTAAACACAGTAAGCATTATATATTAGTGCACAGTATTGCATTATCTATGAGCTGACGTAGTATCAATAATATGTTAGTGCACAGTATAGCAGTATATATTAGTGCACAGTATAGCAGTATTTATTAGCTGACAGTAAAGCAGTATATATAAGTGCACATTAATAGCAGTATATATTGTTGCACTGTATAGCAGTATATATTAGTGCACCGTATAGCAGTATATATTAGTGCACAGTAGCGCCTATTATTAGTGCAACAGTATAGCGGTATATATTGTGCACAGTATAGCAATAATTTATTAGCTACAGTATAGCGTATATATAGTGGCACAGTATAGCATCGATATTAGGCCAGTATACCGAGTGTATATTAGTGTCCAGTATAGCAGTAGATATAGGGTACAGTCTAGCATATATATTAGGCACAGTATAGCATTATTTATTAGTGCAGGTATAGCGGTATATATTGTGCACAGTATACCGTATTTTCATTAGCTGACAGTATAGCAGTATATATTAGTGCACAGTATAGCATATATATTGTGCACAGTATGCAGTATTAATTAGCTACAGTATAGCAGTTCTATAGCATATATAGCACGTATTTAATTATTGCACAATAGGCTTTATATATTAGTGCACCGTATAGTCATATTTAGTGACAGTAATAGCAGTATTTATTAGCTGACAGTATAGCAGTATATTTTAGTGCACAGTATAGCAGTATTTATTATTGCACAGTATAGCAGTATTATTAGCTGACAGAATAGCAGTTATATTAGTGCACAGTATAGCAGTATATATTAGTGCACAGTATAGCAGTATATATTAGTGCACAGTATAGCCAGTATATTCTACTTCGTGCACAGTATAATGCATATAATATTAGTGTCAGTATAGCAGTATTATTATTGCACAGTATAGCTTAATATTTTATGCACAGTATAGCATATATATTAGTGCAGAGTATGCAGTATATATTATTGCACAGAATAGCAGTATATATTAGTGGTCAGTATGCAGTATTTATTAGCTGACATTATATCGTATATATAAAGTGTCACTATAGCAGTATATATTATTGCACAGTATAGCGTATTTATTGTGCACGTATAAGTCATTATTTATTGTGCACAGTTAGCAGTATATATTAGTGCGCATTATAGCAGATTCTTAGCTGACAGTCATCGCATAATATTTTATGCACATATAGCAGAATTTATATAGCTGACAGTATAGCAGTATATTTTGTGCACAGTATAAGTGCAGTATTTTATATTGCACAGTATAGCATATATCTCATGTACGTATATCAGTATTTATTAGCTGACACGATAGCAGGATATAATAAGTGCACAGTATAGCAGTATAATATTCGTGCACAGTAATCAGTATATATTAGTGCCCGTATAACAGTATTTAGTAGTGCACAGTATAGCATATTATTAAGTGCACAGTATAAGCAAATTTATTAGCTGACAGTATACAGTATATTTTCGTGCACAAGTATAGCATTATTTATTTATTGCACAGTATGCAGTATATATTAGTGCACAGTATAGCAGTATCTTTAGTGCCCCGTATAGCAAGTATATATGTGCACAGTATAGCAGTATTTATAGTGCACAGTATGCAGTATAATATTAGTGCTAGTATACATGATATATTAGTGCAGAGTATACAGTATATATTAGTGCAGAGTATAGCATATATATTAGTGCACAGTGAAAGCAGTATATATAAGTGCACAGTATAGCAGTAGATATTAGTGCACAGTATAGCAGTATATTTAGTGCACATATAGCCATAATATATTAAGTGCACAGTATAGCAGTATAATAGTGCCATTATAGGGCAGTAGATATAAGTGCACAGTATAGCAGTATATATTAGTGCAGAGGTATAGCAGTATAATAAGTGCATTCAGTATAGCAGTATCTATTATGCACAGTAATAGCATATATATTAGTGCACAGTAAAAGCAGTACATATTAGTGCCACATTAAGCAGTATTTTTAGTTGGGGGGGGGGGGGGGGGGCCAACAATATAGCAGTATATAGTAGTGTCAGTATGCATTCTTTATTAGGCACCGTAAATAGCAGTATATTTTAGTGCACAATATAGCAGTATATCTGGTGCAGAGTTCGCAGCATATATTAGTGTACAGTATAGCAGTATATATTAGTGCAACAGTATAGCATAGTTATTACTGACATTATAAGCAGTATATTAAGTGCACAGTATTAGGCATAGTATATATTGCTGCCACAGTTAGCGTATATATAGTGCACGTATAGCAGTATTCTATATACAGTGCCTATTCCAGTATAGCATATGTAGTATGAGTTAGCGTAAATGGCATATCGCAGAAATATGTAATGCAGAATACATATTAGTGCAAGTATAGCAGATATTTAGTGCACAGTAATGCAGTATATATTAGTGCACTGAAGCGTATTATAGCAGTATAGGTATTATAGTGAGATAGACATAGGGCAACTTATATCGTCTATATTAGTAATTATTATTAGGACAGTAGCATAATAGCTTAGTGATATTAAAGCCCGTATACATATATAGTGCACAGTTATACAGTTATATATTAGTTGCCAGTAGCCCTCTTTAGTCATACAGTATTATTAGGGCCAACGTATAGCAGTATAATATTATGAGTGCACAGTCATAGACAGTATCTTATTGCGACAGTATGCAGTTAACTATATTAGTGCACATATAAGCAATAATAGTGAATATACTATGTTTGAAGTAAGCGTACAATTGTCAGTAACAATTGTCGGGACTAGTATTAGTTATATAAGTATAGTGCACAGTATAGCAGTATATTATTGAGTAGCGATCTGGCAGAGTAAGACATTACTTGTAATATACCTTATTGTGCACTATAGAGTATATTACTGCTTAATAGCATATATATAGTGCACTGTATAGCAGTATATCATTAGTGCACCGTACAGTATAAGTTGATAAGTATTATTAGTGCCATGTATACAGTATATCATAGTGCCAGTAAAGCATATATTAAGTGCACGATAGAGTATAGCATTATGCACGTATAGTCCCAGTAATATAAGCATTGTAAGGAGTTATAGTGGACGTGAGTAGGATATGCATGTTATAATTGTCCATTAGTGTACAGTATATAAGTGCAGAGTTAGCATTATATCGAGTGCACAGTAAAGCATAATAGTTACGTTAGCAGTATATATTCGGCAGTGTACATTATCTTTAGTGCACATATAGCAAAGTATATATTAGTTCACAGAAGCAGTATTTAGTTCCACGTATCATATTTGCACAGTATAGCAGTATAATCATAATAACATTATTAGTGCACAGTAATAGCATGTATATATTAGTGCCAGAGTATAGCATATATTATTGTGACAGTATAGACAGTATATATTACGTGCACATGTATACAGTCTATCTAAGTAGTTTATTACTGCATGTATGCATTAATAATTAAAGATTATAGGCACGTATAGCATTATATATTTTGGCACAGTAGCAGTAGTATATTAGTCCTGTAAGATAATATTGTGCACAGTATAGCTGTATTTATTTAGTGACTATAGCAGTATTAGTAGTGACATATAGCATTAGAAAGGCACAGTATAGCAGTATAATATTATTGCACAGTAAAGCCGTAATATAACGTAGCTATATTTAGTGCACATATAGCAGTATTTATTAGTGTCAGTATAGCAGTATTTAGTAGTATAGCCATATCTTTTAAGTCACAGTAAGCAGTATAATTAGTGCAGAGTATAGGCATATTATTAGTGCTACAGTATAGCAGTATATATAGTGCAGAGTATAGCAGTATTTATGTGACTTATGGCATATAAGCAAGTATAGCAGTATATATTAAGTGCATAAGTATATCAGTATATATTAGTGCACAGTTACAGTATTATATATAGGATTTTAGGACTACAGTTATATAGTCACGTATAGATATTAGTAGGCAGCAAAGCTATCGAAGTCAGAGGTATAGTCAGTATTATGTGCACAGTATGCAGTATATATTAGTCAATACAGTTCATATTGTCAATATAGCAGTATATATTAGTGCACAGTATAGCAGTGTATATTAGTGTAGAGTATAACAGTATATATTAGTGTACAGTATAGCAGTATATTTGTGGCAGAGTATAGCAGTATATATTAGTGCAACAGTATAGCATAATATTAGTGCACGTAGCTATACGCGAGTATCATATAGTGCACAGTAGCATATATTGCTGGCAATTATGCATGTATAGCTATAGTGCAACATATCAGTGTATTAGTGCTCATAGAGCTTAATGACAGTAATAGCATGTATAATATGCACGTATAGTTGCAATTTAAGTCATGTAACTTATATTAGTGCACATTAGTGCATATATATTAGTGCATTGTATAGCAGTAATATTAGTGCACAGTAGTAGTATGTATTAATGGATCAGCTTATATAGTGCCATAAAGCAAGTCATATTTAGTGTCACCGTATATCAGTAATAATTTAGTGCACAATATAAGCAGTATCTTAGTCAGTATAGAGTATTAAGCACAGTTAGCAGTATCATTTAGTGCACAGTATAGAGTTCATTATTAGTGCATTTGAAGTTCCTTGGGCACGTATACTATATATTAGTACATTCAAGTAATATAGCACGTTATATCTTAGTGGCCACAGATATAGCATTATTATATTAGTGATCATATAGCAGTATTATATAGCCATAATAGCGCTTATATTTTAGTGCACAGTAATGCAGTATATATTAGTGCATATAGCAGTTGCAGTAATTATTGTCGACAGTATAGCAGTATATATTAGTGCACATTACTAATTATAGCGAATATAGCTATATATAGTGCACAGTAGTATGATGCAGTATCGCAATATATTAGTGCACAGTAATAGTCAGTAATTTATTAGTGCAAGTATACATATATATGAGTAGTGTGCACAGTATAAGGCATTATATATTATGCAGAGTGTAGTCAGTATTATTAGTGCACAGTATAGGCATAGTATTTAGTGGAGTTAGCCAGATATAGGCAAGTATACATTTTATTAGTGCCCGTAGTAGGCAGTATAGTGCACGTATAGTCATTATTGACAGTATACCAGTATATTATGACATTAGTAATATGACAGTATAGGCAGTTTAATTATTGCAAGTACTTGCAGTATTATCACAGTATAGCAGTATACCTAATGTTTAGTAAGTTTGCATATATTGTGCACTGTAATAGCATATATATATGCTGACAGTGTCAGCAAGTATATTAGTGCCAGTATAGATGTAGTATAGGTACATATAGATTTTTGTGACAGTATAAAGTCAGTATATATTAGTGATCAGTAAGAGCAGTATCATAATTAGTGTAGCAAGATAGCATATATATAGTGCACAGTATAGCATATATATTGGTGGCACAGTATAGCAGTATATTATTGTGCCATAAGCAGTATATATTATGCAGTAGAGCTATCATGTCAAGTATAATCCTAAATTAGTGTCCAATAGCATATATTATGCAGTATAGCTTATATGGTTGCACATATAGCATTATATATTGAGTGCACATTATAGCAAGTATATTAGTGCAGTATGCTATAATAGCATGTAGAGCATATAGTTGTCCAGTATAGTAGTATTTATTAGTGCATGGTATAGCAGTATACATAAGTGCTCAGTAAAGCAGCATATATTAGTGACATTATATAGCTAAGTATTAGTGCACAGGTATAACAGTCATTATTATGCACAGTATGCGCATACATATTAGTGTACCAGTATAGCATGTATACTTTAGTGCACAGTATAACGTATATATTAATGCCATCTATAGCATACATATTAGTGTGCACTAGTATACGCGTATATATTAGTGCACAGTTAGCAGTTGATTTATTATGCATAGTTATAGTAGTATATATTAGTGCACAGTATAGCAGTATATATAGTGCACAGTATACGTATATATTATTGCACAGTATACGATATATATTAGTGCACAGTATAGCAGTATTTATTAGTGCACAGTATAGCGTATTATATTAGTGCATCGTATTAGTAGTAAATATTCGTTCATAGTATAGCCGTTTATATTAGTGACAGTATCGCCGTTTAATTACGTCGCACCAGTATATTCATATATATAGTAGGCATAGTATAGTAGTACATATTATGCACAGTAATAGCAAGTCATGTATTAGTGCATCATTATGCAGTATATATTAGTGCACCGTATAGCAGGTATATTCAGTGCACAGTATAGCAGTATATATTATTGCTTAGTATCAGTAGTACATATTAGTGGCACATTACAGTATGTATTATGCACGTATAGCATTATATATTCGTGGCACAGTAATAGCATAGTTTATTTATGCCGTACAGTATATACTTAAGTGCTAGTATAGTAGTAACATATTAGTGCACAGTATAGCAGTATGTATATTAGTGCAACATTATAGGCACATATTATATTAGTGCACAGTATAGCATTAATGTAGTAGTGACATATAGCATTATATATTAGTGAAATGCAGTATAGCAGTATATTTAGTCCGTATAGTAAGTATCACAGTAGCAGTTAATTAGTCCAGTATACATATTATGTGCACATAGAGCAGTAATATATTAGTCCCAGTATAGCCTATAATATTAGTGCACGTAGCATATATATTAGTACACAGTAATAGCAGTATTTAATACAGTTTTAGTGTACAGCATAGCTGCATTCCGGAACACAGCATCATAGGAGTATTTCCTGGGGCACAGTATAGCAGTTTGCCGCTATTTATATTACTGGTTTCTGGATGCTGAATAGGGCCCTGGGACACTATGGCGTATATATGTTATATATCTGTGTGATACGTTATGGGACCGTTTCTGGGTATTATAGATTTATATTTTTTTGAGAATATGTTGCCTTTAAAGTAAACTATAGTTTTTTATTGCTCCAGCAATCCAGTAATAATGGGAAATACTGCAAGCGCTGGCGTACCAGGCACAACCAATGACTGGGGTGCGGTTACCTGCTATTACTTTTCGCTGCTGCTCTTTACACACTCCTGCATTTCAATGGGCTTCTTTTCTCCCTGTCAGGTCACATCCTCCTTTCTCCCTGTCTGGTCACATCCCCGCAAGCTTCATTGTATCCGGTTTTAAACAAAATATTTGATATTTAAATTTGAAACTTAACTGAACATGTATCAAGAAGCCTCTGCTGCGCTACAGGCACACTGCTCATCCTGACCCTCTGTTCATGAATCCAATACTATAAGTCCTGTGACATTTACAACAGGCAGAGCTGCAGGACAGAGGAGGGGGTAATCCCAGACATATTGCTCATCCTGAGCCTCCTGGTTCATGAATGCAATAGTATAAACTGCAGGAATACACAGGCGGGCTCCAGACAGGTTCCTTTGTATCTGACTTTCTGTCCAATCATGGATCTTGCTGGTTGTGTTCTAATCATGGGTGTGTCCCCATAGTGACTCCTCCCCCCAAGGATCACCTCAATGTCTTGTCACTGTAAAAGGAATAGTCAAAACTGTAAATTCCCTTTAAATAATTGTGCATTTCTGATCGGCTATATCCTCTCCATGGGCTCAGTGACAGCGCCAGCCCGTGTTTGTGGGTCAGGACAGGACACAGGGTCGTGCCCCTGGGTCACAATCAGGTAGAGATACTCCCATCTATGCCCCATCCATCTCCCTGCCCCCGCTGTCTGCCCTCCCATTCATCTCTATTACTTCGCCTCGTCTCATCTTATTGATTCTCAGGCTCCGCTACAGCTGTCATCATAGCTGGAATACCCCACTGCCGTGCCAGGCTGAGATACACCCCTGGCCCAGTACACAGGGGCTGAGATACACCCCCGCCCAGTACACAGGGGCTGGATACCCCCCTGGCCCCAGTACACAGGTGGCTGAGATACACCCCTGGCCCAGTACACAGGGGCTGAGTACACCCCTGGCCCAGTACACAGTGGTCGAGATACACCCCTGGCCCATGCCCATGGGCTGAGATACACCCCTGGCCCATCTACACAGGGGCTGAGATACACCCCTGGCCCAGTACACAGGCTGAGACACCCCCTGCCCAGTACACAGGGCTGAGATACACCCCCTGCCCAGTACACAGGCTGATCAAACCCCGGCCCATTACACAGGGCTGAGATACACCCCTGGCCCAGTACACAGGGGCTGAGATACACCCCTGGCCCAGTACACGGGCTGAGATACACCCCTGGCCCAGTACACAGGGGCTGAGATACCCCTGGCCCGTACACAGGGGCTGAGATACCCCCTGGCCCAGTACACAGGGGCTGAGATACACCCCTGGCCCAGTACACAGGGGCTGAGATACACCCCTGGCCAGTACCAGGGCTGAGATACACCCCTGGCCATACACAGGGGCTGAGATCACCCCTGGCCCAGTACACAGGTGGCTGAGATACACCCCTGGCCCAGTACACAGGGCTGAGATACACCCCTGGCCCAGTACACAGGGTCTGTAGATACACCCTGGCCCAGTGCCAGGGCGATATACACCCCTGGCCCATGTACACAGGGGCTGAGATACACCCCTGGCCCAGTACACAGGGCTGAGATACACCCCTGGCCCAGTACACAGCTGAGAATCAACCCGGGCCCAGTACCGAGGGCTAGATACACCCCGGCCCAGTACACCGGGTCTGAGATACACCCCCTGGCCCATACACAGGGCTGAGATAACACCCCTGGCCCAGTACACAGGGCTGAGATACCCCCCTGGCCCAGTACACAGGGGCTGAGATACACCCTGGCCCAGTACACGGGCTGAGATACACCCCTGGCCCATATACGGGGCTGAGATCACCCCATGGCCAATACACCAGGCTAGATACACCCCTGTCCCAGTGCACAGGGCTGAGATACCCCCCTGGCCCAGTACACCCAGGGGCTGAGATACCCCCCTGGCCCAGTACACAGGGCTGAGATACACCCCGGCCACCGTGCACAGGGGCTGAGATACACCCTGGCCCAGTGCACAGGGGCTGAGATACACCCCTGGCCCAGTACCAGGGCTGAGATACACCCCTGGCCCAGTGCACAGGGGCTAGATACACCCCTGGCCCAGTGCACAGGGGCTGAGATACACCCCATGCCCAGTGCACAGGGGCTGAGATACACCCCTGCCCTGGTCTATCACACAGGGGCTGAGATACACCCCGGCCCAGTCACATGCCTGAGAATACACCCTGGCCCAGTTACACAGGGCTGAGATACCCCTGCCAGTACACAGGCAGATTACACCCCTGGCCCAGTACACAGGGGCTGAATCACCCCTGGCCCAGTACACGGGCTGAGATACAACCCCGGCCCAGTACACAGGGGCTGAGATACACCCTGGCCCAATATACAGGGGCTGAGATACACCCTCTGGCCCAGTCACGGGCTGAGATACACCCTGGCCCAGTGCACAGGGGCTGAGATACAACCCTGGCCCAGTACACGGGGCTGAGATACACCCCTGGCCCAGTACACAGGGGCTGAGATACACCCCGGCCATCACAGGGCTGAGAATCACCCTGGCCCAGTGCACAGGGGCTGAGATACACCCCTGGCCCAGTACCGGGCTGAGATACACCCCTGCCCATGCACAGGGGCTGAGATACACCCCTGCCCAGTCACAGGGGCTGAGATACACCCCTGGCCCGTACAACAGGGGCTGAGATCACCCCTGCCATAGGCTGAGATACAACCCGGCCAGTGCACAGGGGCTTAGCATACCCCCTGGCCCAGTACACAGGGGCTGAGATAACCCCCTGGCCCAGTACACAGGGGCTGAGATACACCCCTGGCCCAGTACACAGGGGCTGAGATACACCCCTGGCCCAGTACACAGGGTCTGATACATAACCCCCACAGTGCTGAGATCCACCCCTGGCCCAGTACCAGGGGCTGAGATACACCCCTGGCCCAGTACACAGGGCTGAGATACCCCCCTGGCCATCACAGGGGCTGAGATACACCCTGGCCCAGTCACAGGGGCGGTGATAACACCCCTGGCCCAGTACACAGGGGGCTGAATACACCCCTGGCCCATACACAGGGGCTGAGATACACCCCTGCCCATAGAACAGGGGCTGAGATACACCCCTGGCCCGTACACAGGGGCTGAGATACACCCCTGGCCCAGTACACAGGGGCGAGATACACCCACCCTTGCCCAGTACACAGGGGCTGAATACACCCTGCCCGACAACAGGGGTGGAGATACACCCTGGCCCAGTTACACAGGGGCTGAGATACACCCTGGCCCAGTACACAGGGGCTGAGTACACCCCTGGCCCAGTAACAAGGCTGAGATACACCCTTGGCCCATAACAGGGGCTGAGATACACACCCTGGCCCAGTACACAGGGGCTGAGATACAACCCCTGCCCATAACAGGGGCTGATATACAACCCCTGGCCCAGTAACA
The DNA here is from genome assembly GCA_019512145.1 of Engystomops pustulosus. Taxonomy (NCBI): domain Eukaryota; kingdom Metazoa; phylum Chordata; class Amphibia; order Anura; family Leptodactylidae; genus Engystomops; species Engystomops pustulosus. The sequence goes on from WNYA01003532.1 coordinate 19,251, forward strand.
AGGGGCTGAGATACAACCCCTGGCCCATACAGGGGCTGAGATACACCCCTGGCCCAGTACAAAGGGCTGAGATACACCCCTGGCCATAACACAGGGGCTGAGATACAACCCGCGCCCAGTACACAGGGCTGAGATAACACCCTCTGGCCCCAGTAACCAGGGGCTGAGATCACACCCCTGGCCCAGTACACAGGGGCTGAGATACACCCCTGGCCCAGTAACACAGGGCTGAGATAACCCCCTGCCCAGTACACAGGGGCTGAGATACAACCCTGCCACCATACACAGGCTGAGATACACCCATTGGCCCACATACACAGGGGCTGAGATACACCCCTGGCCCAGTCACAGTGGGCTGAGATACCCCCCTGGCCCGTACACAGGGGCTGAGATAACCAACCCTGGCCCAGTACACAGGGGCTGACAGTCACCTGTTGCCAAATATCCAGGGAGTGAGACAACCGGGCCTGCACGTACATATGGGCTGAGATGACACCCCTGGCCCGTGCAACAGGGGCCTGAGATACACCCTGGCCCAGTGCACAGGGGATGAGATACAACCCTGCGTCCAGCTGAGAACACCGGGCTGAGATACACATGGCCAGGAACGGTGGTATACACCCCTAGCCAGTACACGAGGTGAGTACAACCCTGGCCAGTTACCACAGGGGCTGAGATTACACCCGGTGGCCCAATATACAGGGGCTGAGATCACCCCTGTGCCCAGATAATAGTGGCTGAGATACACCCTGCCCTGGCCTATACACGGGCTGAGGATACACCCCAGGCCCAGTGCGCAGGGGCTGAGTATACAACCCCTGGCCCATACTCAGGGGAGAAATACACCCCTGTCCCAGTACACATGGGCTGAGAGAGATACACCCCTGCCCTGCCCTATTACACAGCGGCTGAGATACACCTCTGCCCTTTTCACACAGGGGCTGAGATGCACCCTTGCCCTATCACACAGGAGCTGAGATACAGTTGCAACACCCCTGCCAACGTATAGGCTGGCTAGAAGTTGTGAATAGCGCCCTCTCCTGGTTAGGGGCTGTCGGCCGGGGTCATGAACCCTCTAGTAAGTTTCTAGCACTTGGAGATTATGTAATTGCAGCCGTAGCCTCTGCCTGGAAAGCAGTGATGTAACTAGAAGCTGATGGGCTCCAGTGTAAAGTCTGTGCCAGGCCCCCGACTATAATGTATGGTTTATAGTAATAGTCTTCTCATATGGGAAAGTGACATCATAAGGGCCCCCAAAACCTCCTGGGCCCGGGTGTGATAGCAACCTCTGCACCCCCTAAACTTACGCCCCTGCTGGAAAGGCAATAGTTAAATGGGTGTAAGTAATTATCCAATGATGTGGTGATTGCAGAGGTGCTACCACCTGACCAGGGGGAGTATAAAACCCCTGTGCAGGGGGAGCACAGGGTCTGAGTGAAGAGAGAGTCAGTGCACAGCACACCATAAGTACTGACACAGAACCCAATCCCAGGAACTGAGTCAGGAGACTCTAATCTAGAGCTGCAGCTTCCACAGCTTGGACACAGCTCCATCTCCATTATCCCAGCATCTACTACCTGGCTGGTGCACTATTCCCGAGGACCCCTCTCCATGACCACTCCAGTACCAGAACCTGCTGTGAGACCATTTAGGCCCGTTGCCTGCTACCTGCTGTTCAATAAAGAACCATGAGTTAATTTACACAACGTTGCTTCCGTCTGATCCCTGGATACGGCTGTTACCACCACTGGCTCCCCATCCATTACTCAGGCCCATGGCCACCAAAACCACTTACCAAATTTTATACTGAGAAGGGCTTTCACCCATCAAATCCTCCCACATCTGTTCCTTCTCTCAATACACATGTACACAAGAGCCATTTCAGGACCTTTGAAGGTCCTACATAGGTCCTGAAACTACAGACTGAAAGCAGCAGAAGGGACACATCTTCCATTCCCTAAGAAGCTGATTCTAGCACCGGATTGTAGGGGCCATAATATTCCTACAGCCCCGGGCAGGGCAGTCTTATTCGGCCCTGGAGGGTGTTATTTAGACATTACTATTACTTGCACAGTCACAAGTCTTACGGCCGCTCTCTTTCTAGGATGTTTGCTTGCTGTCAGCGAATTGAAAACTATTGCGCCCATGTCCCTATCCTATTCACACAGCACAGGTATTGGTCTCAGTCTTCATAGGGCACACAGCTTGCTGGTTATAATTTCTGTAGGGCACACAGCTTGCTGGTTATAATTTCTATAGGGCACACAGCTTGCTGGTTATAATTTCTATAGGGCACACAGCTTGCTGGTTATAATTTCTGTCGGGCACACAGCTTGGGGATTATAGACCCCCATACCTATGGATCCCCAGACTCTCTGACCCACAGATCACACTAAGACCCCCAGACCCTGGGACCCCCACCACTGACGATCCCCTGGTGTATGTGTGAACTGTCTTCTCTGTAAGTTGGGCAGCTCTCAGCTTGGATCTATATCATGTGTGAGACCTAAGGGCGTAAACATCAGGGGTCCCGCAGGTGGGAGAGAGGTGCAAAGATCTTCTATACAGATCAATGACACAAGGTATGGAGGAACATATGGAGGGGAAGGAAAGAATCCGGGAGAGGGAGATGAGAAGAGACGATGGGGGAGGGAGAGGGAACCTGGAATAGACGGCACAGAAAGAAGAAGATGCTGCCTGAAGTAGAGGCCAGAGATGGAACCTGACAAGGTGACCGTATAGTGGGAAGAGAAGGTGGAAGAAGCGGGTGCCCAATATTCAGGGCAGGGAAACGGGAAAAAGATGGGACCCAACAGAAGCCAGAGAAGGAGGCAGAAGCGGCTGCCACCACTAGGGGGACTATCTATTCCTGCTGTCACCACTAGGGGGACTATATATTCCTGCTGCCACCACTAGGGGGGGGGGACTATCTATTCCGAGATACACCCCTGCCCTGCCCTATTACACAGCGGCTGAGATACACCCCTGCCCGTTTCACACAGGGGCTGAGATACACCCCTGCCCTATCACACAGGAGCTGAGATACAGTTGCAACACCCCTGACAACGTATAGGCTGGTTGGAAGATGCGAATAGCGCCCTCTCCAGGTTAGGGGCTGTCGGCGGGAGTCATGAACCCTGTAGTAAGTTTCTAGCACTTGGAGATTATGTAATTGCAGCCGTAGCCTCTGCCTGGACAGCAGTGATGTAACTAGAAGCTGATGGGCCCCAGTGCAAAGTCTGTGCCAGGCCCTGACTATAATGTATGGTTTATAGTAATAGTCTTCTCATATGGGAAAGTGACATCATAAGGGCCCCCAAAACCTCCTGGGCCCGGGTGTGATAGCAACCTCTGCACCCCCTAAACTTACGCCCCTGCTGGAAAGGCAACAGTTACATCAGTGTAAGTAATTATCCAATGATGTGGCTGTATTGTTAGTTGGAGTGTGATTGGAGAGGAGCTACCACCTGACCAGGGGGAGGATAAAACCCCTGTGCAGGGGGAGCACATGGTCTGAGTGAAGAGAGAGTCAGTGCACAGTGCACCATAAGTACTGACACAGAACCCAATCCCAATCCCAATCCCAATCCCAGGAACTGAGTCAGGAGACTCTAATCCAGAGCTGCAGCTTTCACAGTTTGGACACAGCTCCATCTCCATTATCCCAGCATCTACTACCAGGCTGGTGCACTATTCCCGAGGACCCCTCTCCATGACCCCTCCAGTACCAGAACCTGCTGTGAGACCATTTAGGCCCGTTGCCTGCTGTTCAATAAAGAACTGTGAGTTAATTTGCACAACGTTGCTTCCGTCTGATCCCTGGATACGGCTGTTACCACCACTGGCTCCCCATCCATTACTCAGGGACTTATCTTACAGACACCTCAGGGGTTGCCCCACGGAGAACCAGTACACCCCTGGCCTGGCCTATCACACAGGGGCTGAAATACACCCCTGGCCTGGCCTATCACACGGGGCCTAGCCCGGAGCACAATCCTCCCTGGCTGGCCCATGGCCACCAAAACCACTTACCAAATGTTATACTGAGAAGGGCTTTCACCCATCAAATCCTCCCACATCTGTAGGGCACACAGCTTGCTGGTTATAATTTCTGTAGGGCACACAGCTTGCTGGTTATAATTTCTGTCGGGCACACAGCTTGCTGGTTATAATTTCTGTCGGGCACACAGCTTGCTGGTTATAATTTCTGTAGGGCACACAGCATGGGGATTATAGACCCCCATACCTATGGATCCCCAGACTCTCTGACCCACAGATCACACTAAGACCCCCAGACCCTGGGACCCCCACCACTGAGGATCCCCTGGTGTATGTGTGAACTGTCTTCTCTGTAAGTTGGGCCGCTCTCAGCTTGGATCTATATCATGTGTGAGACCTAAGGGCGTAAACATCAGGGGTCCCGCAGGTGGGAGAGAGGTGCAAAGATCTTCTATACAGATCAATGACACAAGGTATGGAGGAACATATGGAGGGGAAGGAAAGAATCCGGGAGAGGAAGATGAGAAGAGACGATGGGGGAGGGAACCTGGAATAGACGGCAGAGAAGGAAGAAGATGCTGCCTGAAGTAGAGGCCGGAGATGGAACCTGACAAGGTGACCGTATAGTGGGAAGAGAAGGTGGAAGAAGCGGGTGCCCAATATTCAGGGTAGGGAAACGGGAAAAAGATGGGACCCAACAGAAGCCAGAGAAGGAGGCAGAAGCGGCTGCCACCACTAGGGGGACTATATATTCCTGCTGCCACCACTAGGGGGATCTTCTCATCCAACTGCCACCACTAGGAAAATATTCTGTTCCTGCTGCCACCACTAGGGGGACTATATATTCCTGATGCCACCACTAGGGGGGACTATCTATCCCTGCTGCCACCACTAGGGGGGGACGATCTGTTCCTGCTGCCACCACTAGGGGGGGACTATCTATTCCTGCTGCCACCACTAGGGGGG
>WNYA01003533.1:10804-24611 GCA_019512145.1 Engystomops pustulosus
GTATTATATTATACATCACATCACAGGACGGTATTATATCATACATCACATCATAGGACGGTATTATATTATACATCACATCACAGGACAGTATTATATTATACATCACATCACAGGACGGTATTATATTATACATCACATCATAGGACGGTATTATATTATACATCACATCATAGGACGGTATTATATTATACATCACATCACAGGACGGTATTATATTATACATCACATCACAGGACGGTATTATATTATACATCACATCGCAGGACGGTATTATATTATACATCACATCATAGGACGGTATTATGTTATACATCACATTATAGGACGGTATTATATTATACATCATAGGACGGTATTATATTATACATCACATCATAGGACAGTATTATATTATACATCACATCACAGGACGGTATTATATTATTCATCACATCACAGGATGGTATTATACTATATATCACATCATAGGACGGTATTATATTATACATCACATCATAGGACGCTATTATATTATACATCACATCATAGGACGGTATTATATTATATATCACATCATAGGACAGTATTATATTATACATCACATCATAGGACGGTATTATATTATACATCACAGGGCGGTATTATATTATACATCACATCACAGGACGGTATTATATTACACATCACATCACAGGACGGTATTATATTATACATCACATCACAGGACGGTATTATATTATTCATCACATCACAGGACAGTATTATATTATACATCACAGGATGGTATTATATTATATATTACATCATAGGACGCTATTATATACATCACAGGACGCTATTATATTATACATCACATTATAGGACGGTATTATATTATACATCACAACATAGGACGGTATTATGTTATACTTCTCATCACAGGACGGTATTATATTATACATCACATCAAAGGATGGTATTATATTATACATCACAGGATTGTATTATATTATACATCACATCATAGGACGGTATTATATTATACATTACAGGACGGTATTATATTATACATCACATCACAGGACAGTATTATATTATACATCACATCACAGGACGGTATTATATCATACATCACATCATAGGACGGTATTATATCATACATCTCATCACAGAATGGTATTATATTATATATCACATCACAGGACGGTATTATATTATACATCACATCATAGGGCGGTATTATGTTATACATCACATCATAGGACGGTATTATATTATACATCACATCACAGGACGGTATTATATTATTCATCACATCACAGGACGGTATTATATTATATATCACATCATAGGACAGTATTATATTATACATCACATCATAGGACGGTATTATATTATATATCACATCATAGGACGGTATTATATTATACATCACATCACAGGACAGTATTATATTATACATCACATCACAGGACGGTATTATATTATACATCACATCATAAGACGCTATTATATTATACATCACATCACAGGACAGTATTACATTATACATCACATCACAGGACGGTATTATATTATATATCACATCACAGGAGGGTATTATATTATACATCACATCACAGGACGGTATTATATTATACATCACATCATAGGACTGTATTATATTATACATCACATCATGGGACGCTATTATATTATACATCACATCATGATTATAATGATATAATGGCGTCTTGTTTCTCGCAGACTCAGTTTGTAGCGATCGCTCTGCACTCTGGATACAACCTCTCCATTGACTGTCCATTCCCGGATTGGCTTAACTTGGCCGTCTTCATCTACGTCATCACCCTCATCATCCTCTTCTTCAACTTCTACTACCAGACCTACCTCCGCCGGCCCCACAAGAAGAAGGCATGAGCTGTCAGGGGCCACGTTCACTAAGTGCCTTATCCGTGTCCTGTACCTCCATGTACAGTTGACATCAGAGGCTCCTCCCCCTCACAATAAAGGTGTTTTCTAGAGCGGCTCCTCCTCTTTGTGTGTATGTGTTATGGTACATCACTTGAAGCCCCTTTCCATGTCCATCGGGTTAGAGGACTCCAGAGGGGAAGGTGATTGAGTCACTGGAACCTCCTTAGACTTATAATAGTCAGACCTCCGTGACCTGGTTTCAATCACTTTTGCTAGTTGTCAGTCTGCTCCTGGCTGGTGGCACCAGGTACTGTCCTCCTGGTCAAGTTCCTCAAATTGTTCCTGGCCTGGAGGTCCAGCTTCTCTGAATCCTGGGAAGATTTAGTATAATGACTCTATGAAGCCATTTGCCTACCCCTTGGATGTCTCTGGCCATGTCCACCAGTTGCAGACCCCATGCTCCCTATCTAGGCTCTAGAACTATTGACTATCCCTGGCCAGGAGGTCCAACATTCCCAAAACCCTGGAAGGTTTAGTAGAATGATACTAGGAAACTGCCTACCTCTGCGAGGTCCATGTCCTTGGCCACCAGCTCCAGACCCAATCCTCCCTATCAGGGTTCTAGAACTATTGTCTATTCCTGGCCAGGACGTTCAACCTTTCTCAATCCCTTGAAGGTGCAGCAGCATAGGAAACTGCCTGCCCACCTCTCCGAGGTCCATGGCCTTGGCCACCAGCTCCAGACCCCATCCTCCTTATCAGGGTTCTAGAATTATTGACTATTCCCGGCAAGGAGGTCCAACCTTTAACAATTCCTGGAAGGTCCAGCAGCTTGATACTAGGAAACTGCCTGCCTACCTCTACGAGGTCCATATCCTTAGCCACCAGCTTCCAGACCCCATCCAAATACCTGGGTTCTAAAACTACTGACTATTCCCGGCCAGGAGGTCCAACCTTTCTCAATCCCTTTAAGGTGCAGCAGAATAGGAAACCGCCTGCCTACCTCTCCGAGGTCCATGACCATGGCTATGAGTTACAGACCTCATCCCAATACCTGGGTTCTAGAACTATTGACTATTCCCGGCCAGGAGGTCCAGTCTTTCTCAATCCCTTGAAGGTGCAGCAGCATAGGAAACCACCTGCCCACCTCTCCGAGGTCCATGACCATGGCCTGCTTTTCTATGCTGAACTCCCTTTTTTATTATATGATTTGTACAGGATGAACCACAAAAACTTTAGTTTTTCCAAAATCTGAAAGTTTGGAGAAATATGTACGGAATCTCTATTCATAGTGAACCACCATTGGACAGTGGGAGGAAACCAGATCATGATGGATGTCCAAGCAGCCCCATCCACCACCATCGTGAGTCGTGATGCCCGGAGGTCACTGTGGGGTCATAGCTTCTTGATTCTTTGACGCATTGCTCGTATTCCATCGCGGTGATCTCAGTTATGACCAGGTGACCCTGACCCGTCTCTGGACCTGCAGTAATCTCGGGATTGCTATCTACCTTGTTGTTACTTATGTAAAAGTGTGGGGTCACCAGAGGTCAAGGTGCAGAGTCTCCAGGACGGTATTATATTATACATCACATCACAGGACGGTATTATATTATACATCACATCACAGGACGGTATTATATTATACATCACATCACAGGACGCTATTATATTATACATCACAGGACGCTATTATATTATACATCACATCACAGGACGGTATTATATTATATCACATTACACATATATACTATATATCACATGACTAGGGGCTGAGACCCTGATGTTATAACATGATATCGGTGTAATGATATAATGGCGTCTTGTTTCCCGCAGACTCAGTTTGTAGCGATCGCTCTGCACTCTGGATACAACCTCTTCACGGACTGTCCCTTCCCAGATGGGTTTAACTTGGCCGTCTTCATGTACATCATCACCCTCATCATCCTCTTCCTCAACTTCTACTACCAGACCTACCTCCGCCGGCCCCACAAGAAGAAGGCGTGAGCTGTTAGGGGCCACGCTCACTAAGTGCCTTATCCGTGTCCCCCACAAGTGCCCAGGGACCGTCATATTACCTCCATGTACAGGTGACACCACAGGCTCCTCCCCCTGACAATAAAAGTGTTTTCTAGAGCGGCTCCTCCTCTTTGTGTGTATGTGTCATGGTTGGAGCCCCTTTCCATGTCATTCGGGTTAGAGGACCCCAGAGGGGAAGGTGATTGAGTCACTGGAGCCTCCTTAGACTTATAATAGTCAGACCTCCCTGACTTGGTTTCAATCACTTTTGCTAGTTGTCAGTCTGCTCCTGGCTGGTGGCACCAGGTACTGTCCCTCTGGTCAAGTTCCTCAAATTGTTCCTGGCCTGGAGGTCCAGCTTCTCTGAATCCCAGGAAGATTTAGTATAATGACTCTTTGAAGCCATTTGCCTACCCCTTGGACGTCTCTGGCCATGTCCACCAGTTCCAGACCCCAAGCTCCCTATCAAGGCTCTAGAACGATTGACTATTCCTGGACAGGAGGTCCAACGTTCCCAAAACCCTGGAAGGTTTAGCAGAATGATACTAGGAAACTCCTTAGGTCTGCAAGGTCCATGGCAATGGCCATCAGTTCCAGACCCAATCCTCCCTATCATGGTTCTAGAACTCTTGACTATTCCCGGCCAGGAGGTCCAACCTTTCTCAATCCCTTGAAGGTGCAGCAGCATATGAAACCGCCTGCCTTCCTCTCCAAGGTCCATGGCCATGGCCACCAGCTCCAGACCCCATCCTCCTTATCAGGGTTCTAGAATTATTGACTATTCCCGGCAAGGAGGTCCAACCTTTAACAATTCCTGGAAGGTCCAGCAGCATGATACTAGGAAACCACCTGCCTACCTCTACGAGGTCCATGTCCTTGGCCACCAGCTCCAGACCTCATCCCAATACCTGGGTTCTAGAACTATTGACTATTCCCGGCCAGGAGGTCCAACCTTTCTCAATCCCTTGAAGGTGCAGCAGCATAGGAAACCACCTGCCTACCTCTCCGAGGTCCATGACCATGGCCTGCTGTTCTATGCTGAACCCCGTTTATTATTATGTGATTTGTACAGGATGAACCCCAAAAACTTTAAGTTTTTCCAAAATCTGAAAGTTTGGAGAAATTTGTACTGAATCTCTATTCATAGTGAACCACCATTGGACAGTAGGAGGAAACCAGATCATGATGGATGTCCAAGCAGCTCCATCCACCACCATCGTGAGTCGTGATGCCCGGAGGTCACTGTGGGGTCATAGCTCCTTGACGCGTTGCTCGTAGTCCATCGCGGTGATCTCAGTTATGACCAGGTGACCCTGACCCGTCTCTGGACCTGCAGTAATCTGGGGATTGCTATCTACCTTGTTGTTCCTTATGTAAAAGTGTGGGGTCACCAGAGGTCAAGGTGCAGAGTCTCCTCTCCTCGCTGACATCACAAGGTCTCTGCACCTTCTCCGCACAACCTCACACCACACACACTTTGATCTGAGTCATAAAGATTTTGCGGAATCACCTAAAAATCTGAGGACAAACCTGGAGTCATATCTCCAAGAGGTCGTAGATCACCAGGAAAACTTACACATTAACCCCTTTATCCACAGGAGAGGGAGGTCACCAGTAGGATCCCTGAGCTCTCTACAGGGGATTATCTGGCAGGGGTCACTTTAAGGGGAGAATCATGGTCCATTTTAAAGAGTCTTTTTCTGGATCGTCTATTCTTGGCAAGTATAATATCTTGAGGCGTCTGACATCCGTTGTTTCTAGTCATTACCACTTCCTGGATGTGATGTCACGTCTATCAGTTACATGGAACGTCTACAGCTCTGTCCTATAACAGTGAGTGGGGCTGAGCTGCAATACCTGCCACAACCACTATACAATGTGTGGCGCTGTAGTATTTGTCTCTACAATCACCATTATAATATTCATCACATACACTGTGCAGGGCTATTCCTACAGAACACGACCAGGCTGCAATACCTGGCACAACCACTGTATAATGTGTGGCGCTGTGCTCGGTGGTGAGTGAAGAGGCTGGAGCACCTGTCCATCTACACAGCTTATTACCACCTATAGATTGTGGAGGTATCAGTATAATGTCATCTTCTCCTGATTTCATGACTACGGGGGCACATTTTGAACTTTATCCTAGAGAGCTGGACCCCCCCGCAGAGAGCTGCACCCCCCATGAGAGCTGCACCCCCCCCGAGAGCTTCACACCCCAGGGGTCTGTATGTGTAACTGTTGTATGTGTGTATGTGTACTATGTGTGCATATGTACTATGTGTGTTTATGTTGTATGTGTGTATATGTACTGTGTATGTATCTGTTGTATGTGTGTATGTGTACTATGTGTTTATATATACTATGTGTATCTGCTCTATGTGTGTATATGTACTATGCATTTATGTGTTGTATGTGTGTATTTGTACTATGTGTGTATGTGTTGTATGTGTGTATCTATTGTATGTGTGTATATGTACTATGTGTGTATTTGTACTATGTGTGTATCTGTTGTATGTGTGTATATGTACTATGTGTGTATTTGTACTATGTGTGTATGTGTTGTATGTGTGTATCTGTTGTATGTGTGTATTTGTACTATGTGTGTATCTGTTGTATGTGTGTATTTGTACTATGTGTGTATTTGTACTATGTGTGTATCTGCGTCGGGTTTTTCCCGAATATTTCCGCTTTGCGCTGTATTTCACGGGGTTGCGGCGCACGCGATCGATTTTTGGCGCAATCGCGCCGACTTTCGCGCGACAGAAATCGGGGGGCGTGGCCACCGGACAACCCGAAGGATTCGGAAAAACCGCAGAATTTAAAAAGCCATTTGTGTCGCAAGATCAAGCACTCACATGCACCGGAAAAAAGCAGGTGAACTTCGGTGGACCTCGGCGCAGCAGTGACACCTGGTGAATATCGGCGCACGGACCTTAGTGAATCCCGGCCGGACCCGAATCAGCGCCGGAGAACCCGCCGCTGGATCGCGACTGGACCGGGTAAGTAAATGTGCCCCATTGGGTCAGATATGGGACATGTGATGTGCTTCTTATTTGCATGTTACCCCCAAGGCCCAAGAAGCTCAGGGGGCCCATAAGGTGTCACCATATGAGAGGACCAGTGCTATAAACCACACATTATAGTCGGGACGGGCGCAGACCGTGCACTGGGACCCAGCGGCTACAAGTTACACCACTGCATACGATACGATACGTCACAGACATGAGACGCGTTAGGAAGCACCTGGGGGGTCCCCGGGATGATGGGAACTGAGACATTGGGACCAGGGCTCAACTATAGACCCAGCGAAACGTCCGATTTCCATCCAGAGTCAATGAATGATCTATAGATTTGCTTCTGTTGTTGTTGTGTAACATTATAGACCAGCGTGTGACTTATGTTATATATTGGGGCACATTTACTAAGGGTCCGCAGCCGCAAATCCGTCGGGTTTTTCCCGAATATTTCCGCTTTGCGCTGTATTTCACGGGATTGTGGCGCACGCGATCGATTTTTGGCGCAATCGCGCCGACTTTCGCGCGACAGAAATCGGGGGGCGTGGCCACTGGACAACCCGAAGGATTCGGAAAAACCGCAGAATTTAAAAAGCCATTTGTGTCGCAAGATCAGCACTCACATACACCAGAAAAAAGCAGGTGAACTTCGGTGGACCTCGGCGCAGCAGTGACACCTGGTGAATATCGGCGCACGGACCTTAGTGAATCCCGGCCGGACCCGAATCAGCGCCGGAGAACCCGCCGCTGGATCGCGACTGGACCGGGTAAGTAAATGTGCCCCATTGTTTATGGTCTGTATGTAATGGCTTCTGGGCAGCAGATGGTCTTCAAGGATAGGCTGCAGGGCCAGGGGTAGGTGATCTCCCAGAGAGCCAGCCTCACCTTCCCCCTTGGGGGCACTGTCTCGGTCCTGATAGGCTGTAGGGCCCGGACGAGGGGTAGGTGATTCCCTAAGATCCATCCTCACCTTTCACCCCGGGGGCACTGTCTTGGTCCTGATAGGCTGCAGGGCCAAGACAAGGGGTAGGTGATTGCCTAGGGAGCCACCCTCACCTTCCGCCCTAAGGGGGGGCACAGTCTTGGTACTGATAGGCTGCAGGACCAGGACAAGGGGTAGGTGATCTCCTAGGGTGCCACCCTCACCTTCCCCCTTGGGGGCACTGTCTCAGTCCTGATAGGCTGCAGGGCCCGGACGAGGGGTAGGTGATCGCCTAAGATCCATCCTCACCTTTCACCCTGGGGGCACAGTCTCTATCCTGATAGGCCGCGGGGCTTTGTGAGGGATACCTGTATGCTGACATATCCTCCACACATCTACCACGATTAGAAGTCCTACATCTGTACTTACTGTCATCTTTGCTCCAATTAAGCAGCTTTAATAAGTGAGAAAAGACGATATGACTCGGCTGTAGGGATCCTTCCTAAGGTTAGGGAGCGAGACAACAGAAGCTTCCTGCATGGATGCAGCGAGGTCTCCGGTGGCATCTATAACAGTAGAGAGCTCAAGCTCTAGAGGCAGGAGCACCTCCTGATATCTCATCTCTGCAGGGAAACTATTGACCCCAGGTGCCTTCCGGACCCCTAAGTGAGGTGATGTGTGAGGACCCCCTGAGCCCTAAATATCATAACCAACAAGTGTCCTGCTCCTTCCTCCTCAGCAATGTATGGCTGGAGTGGAGCCTTCAGGATCTCCTGAGCTTCCCCCCAATGAGGCCCAGCAGCCTCGGTAGGACCTGAGACATACAGCTCCTCTCTACTCCTAACCCTCCGCTCAAGATACATTGGGGGTCATTTACAAAGGGCCTGATTCGCTTTTTTTCCCGACGTGTTACCCGAATATTTCCGATTTGCGCCGATTTTCCCTGAATTGCCCCGGTATTTTGACGCACGCGATCGGTTTGTGGCTGTGATTGCAGCAATATAGAGTTATAACATTATGCTAATTAGTCTGGGGAGCTCCGACCACGTCACCCGTCTCTTCTTTTAATTTATTCCGGCCAGCCCCGCAGCAGCACAGGAGCCCATGGATTCAGGCGGCTCCCACTCCTTAGGGCCTGGATTGTTAGCCACCATATCCACACCGGGGACACCCAGCAGCAGAGGACTCGCGGTGAGCTGTGGTGGCAGGATGTAGATGATGCCGGATGGAGCTGGAGCTCGGTGTCCCACGTCCACCCCTCGCCCAGACCACGGCCCTCACACATTTTCAATTCTTGACCCTCCGTCCGTCCATATCTGCAGTTATAGGGGTTGGTCCAAGTTTAACTTTTATATTTTGGGGATAGGAACAAATTAACCAAATAAGGCAATAATTTAGGCATCTCTAAGTATAGGATGATGTCACTGAAGACGATAGGATTATGTTCTCGTTTCGTCTGTTACCGTTTAGTCGGACCTCGCACCACATTTATTACTGCAGCATGGACAAAGTGCACCGGAAAAAATGGTAGCACTTCCGGAGCAGTGCGGGGGAGCGCCAGATTTATCAAGAACGAACACCACAATTCAGGAATGTGGCGCCCCCTGCACACTACACAGGACACTGCACCAAGTACTGTCAAATGTGGCCAAGGTCTATAGAAGCGTCGGGAGGATCTGCTCGCTGTAATGTGCCATCTCTGGACTTCCCAATTGTAGGAAGAACAAAACTCCAACCCATCAGATTGTTACAGTTCAGCCTGGACCAATGAAAATTCACCTGTATAGTACATTGTAAAGGGGAATGTGACCTGTTCTTCATAGACATGCACACCCATCTTAGTCCATGAATCCTGTAACCTTTTAAGAAACAGGAAGAGGCGGGGTTATAATAAATCTAGGGGGTGGAGCTCCCTTGGACATCAAGACTTAAATTTTGTCCAGTTATATATTAGATTGTACCAACAGTAAGGACCACTAATTCTGATAGGAATCACCGCGCCAAATATGGGTTAGGATGAGGTTACCAGACAATGGATCCATGACCAAATTTTGGGTGTCCCACTGTAATACCCGAGGTAACGGAAGTGTAAACATGACTTGAACAGGAATTTGGGGATCGCAATGTAGCCTTCATTCACTTATGTTACTTCAAGGGTCACAAGGCAACAGGTTACTCTTTGGAGTTATGGCCAAATTTCCACCAAGTCTTCTTGGATGGGACCTAGTACTAAAAAAGTACTAAACTGGTGGATACAACTAATGTTGTCCACCTACAAAAGTTAGCTGTCCACCAAATTATCATTTTTAAGAGCTCTGAACACTTGCCATCCTTATACACAGGCACACCTGGCTTGGACAATGAATCATGTTCTTCTCAGACTTGACTTCTAGATTCAACTCCAAAAGGAGATTGTTGGAGAAGCCTTTAAGACAATGGACAAAACGACACCCCTTGTTCTCTTGCAGTGGAGACTTGTGAAGGAAACCTGTATAATACTGTGAAATCGAGTCTATCCGTGAAGAATTTTCGAGGAAGGATTGAATCAATCTCCTGAGAAAGTTAAAAAGTCCCTGTCCTGTCTGAGCCTACAGGAGGGCCGGCCGGCAGCTTCAATAGACATCATACACAAGACATGTTGCTTCATGTCCTGGGGGCCTAACACTCAACTGCAGTTGACCTCTGACTGACAGCTGAAACTAAGCAGATCCTGATGTGTTGGGAGGGTAAGCCCCGGAGAGTCGTAGAGATGAAGAGGGCAACAGGAGGCCATGAGGGAAATCACACATTTGCTCCCACTCTTCCTTTTCCATAGGAGGCCCCCTGGTCATGGCATTTTCTTTATATCGTTTTTTTGGATAATACAAAACAGTTCTGAGTTGAGGTCAACATTGGGCCAACCATGGAGACCCTAGGCCAGAATTGTTCAAAAGTGGTTTATGGCCTTCCCCAAGTGTCATCATTGAGAAAATGGAGCAATGGACTTGAGAAAATGACCTCCCTGACCTCTCACTTCAGGGCAGCAAATGGGAAGCGAGGCAACAAAAGTCAATCCACCTTGGCTTTGAAGTGGAACTAGAGGAAAGTTCAGGTTTACGAGCTGGAAGTCTGTGTCTCCCGAAGGGGGGAGATCAAGTGATTTATAACCCTTTATGATCCCGGGTGCCATATGCGTCCAGCTCTGCCATAAAGGCCATTGTCTAACAAACAGTTGTAAAATCTGGGATGTTTAAGCCCCATTTCCCCTGACCCTAGAGAAAAAGTCAGGTGGAGGCCAGAGCTTCCATTCACCTTGACAACCCCAGATGTATGTACGGCAAGACAAAGTTCATAGGGTCGAAGAACTGAATAAAAATATAGCACTTTTCTGAGATGGATGATCTAGTTATTTGGCCTAAGCTACATTTTGGGAAAGTCTGGTAGATCTGAGGGCACTATGAAGCCTTGGGCACCAGGTCGGAAGAAGAGGTGTTATCATGACGTGTAAGGTCTTCTTCATGTGTGACCTTCCTGGGAACTCTTTGGTATTTCTCAATCTAAAAAGACATGGGATTTAAGAACTGACTCGAAATATTGTACATTATGGTCCAAGTAGTCTTCAGTTGTGTAATGTGTGTCAACTTGAAACTGGTCCTTAACTACTTGGGAAACGTTTGGTGGTTTGGAGAGCACTGGGCACCAGGAGAAGAAACGTCACTATGATAGGCGAGGTTGACAACAACATTTAAGAAATTTAATTTAGGTTTTAGCCTTCCGTGGACCCGAAAGTTCATGAGAGTGAAGACAGCCAAGGAACTAGACCTTAGCTACATGGGTGACCTTTAGTAGCTCAGAGGGCACTGAAAACACCAAGGCACCAAGTTGGAAGGAGAGTTGTTCTCATGCTCGATGCAGTCAACAACCATGGGGAGAATGGAATGGAGACTTTGTTAGGTGTTGACTAGAGATGAGCGAACATGCTCGTCCGAGCTTGATGCTCGGTCGAGCATTAGGGTACTCGAAACTGCTCGTTACTCGGACGAATACTTCGCCCGCTCGAGAAAATGGCAGCTCCCGCCGTTTTGCTTTTTGGCGGCCAGAAACAGAGCCAATCACAAGCCAGGAGACTCTGCACTCCACCCAGCATGACGTGGTACCCTTACACGTCGATAGCAGTGGTTGGCTGGCCAGATCAGGTGACCCTGGGATAGACTAGCCGCTGGCCGCGCTGCTCGGATCATTCTGTCTCTGGATGCCGCTAGGGAGAGAGCTGCTGCTGGTCAGGGAAAGCGTTAGGGTGTTCTATTGTCAGCGCTGTCAGTCGACAGGCGTGTACGCTTATTAAAATGAATAAAGGCTGGATTTCTCAGAATTTCCAATCTCCACCAGGTGAAGGAAGCTCAACCTGAATAATTGATCCACTCCTCCTCCTCCTCATTTTCCTCCTTCTCCTCCTCTTTGTACAGTAAAGCAGAGGAAAATGGCTATTTTTTGACAGGGCCCACTGGCTCTTGCTATAGTACTTCATGCATTTAATTTTTCTGAAGGGCCACCTACCCGGTCCTCTGTTTGAAACAATTTTTGTGAGTGCCACATACAGGCACTCAATCTATTCCATTTTACTGCAGGGCCACCTACCTGCTCCTCTGGTTTGAAACATTTTTGGGACTGCCACATACAGGCACTCAATCTATTCCATTTTACTGGAGGGCCACCTACCTGCTCCTCTGGTTTGAAACATTTTTGGGACTGCCACATACAGGCACTCAATCTATTCCATTTTACTGGAGGGCCACCTACCTGCTCCTCTGGTTTGAAACATTTTTGGGACTGCCACACCCCCCCCCCCCCCCCGCCCACCGTTACCGGAGTAATCGCCCCCTAATATATATATGGCCACATTTAATTGATTGGACAGTAAAAATAATAAAACTTCTACTTACCCCCGGGCAGGGTGGTCCCACAGCGCGCGGCTCCCGTCTTCAGGTGCCTCTTCTGGCAGCTGCGGCTCCGCTGAGTGACACAGGCGGCGTTACGTCATCATCAGCCGCCTGTGTCACTGCACTGTACTGAGCGACGCCAGCAGGGGGAAAGGCGCTGTGTCGCTCCGCATGTAAATCGCACCTGTTTCTTAAAGAGACAGGTGCGATTTACGTGGAGGGCGATCTTCCGCATTGGAGCGGCAAAATGCCGCTTTTAAAGAGGTCCGCATTCTGCCGCCCGAGGCGAGATTTTCATCTCGCCTCATGGCAGATGCGGCCCTGATCAGAGGGTACCCAGCAGTTCCTATGTTATCCAGGACCTTTAATGAGGATTGCATTGCTGAGATAGCAGGATCTCTTTTACAGACCCAGTGATTTTACAATATACTGCAATACAGTATATTATATAAGTTATCAGATCATCAAGGGTTCGAGTACACTAGGAGGGTTTGAAATACTGTAAAAAAAAAAGTTAAAAAAATTAACCTAAAAATGTCACTTTTTCTAGAACTCAAATAAAAAATAAACAAACATTAACATGTTAGCTATTGTTGCGTCCCAACCACATAATGGAAAAACGTGTCACACATAAAAAGTGAACAAAATTTTGTATAATCCCCAAAATGGTAACAATGAAAACGTCAGATCATCATGCAAAATATAAAGGGGCACATTTATGTCTATGTATTCATGGTCAGCTTCATACAATGCAATGAAAAGCATGACATAACATCTTGCAAGAGTGTATAAAATTTACATACTATATATATATTATCCATTTAGCGCTATAGTATCTAGATGTGCTTTGTTTGCTATTCAAGAACAAACTTTAAATTGGTCATATGGAAAAGAACCTTCTCTATGGTCAAGGATGGTGGTATAACTAGAGTTACCTAGGCCCCGGGGCAAAATTTCTAACAGGGCCCCCGTCCTCTAACCATGAACAACATTATGGCTGTGTTCACACTGTGCATTTTAACGATCCCATGAAGAAAGAAGACACGGCACTCACCGGT